>OX457087.1:44025298-44117298 GCA_949752835.1 Empis stercorea | reverse complement strand
ACTGATGTCAATATATTTATCAGCATTCACTTTACCTTCAATGACCTTTATTTCACATAATTCATCTCCAACAAAACATCCCCAGATCATAACACTAATCGGATGCTTAGGACTTTGCAAAACACAGTTTTTTTTATATTTTTCGTTTGGTCGTCTGCGAACAAACTGCAAACCATCACTTCCAAATAAATTAAACTTGGAGTCATCCGACCAAATTACATTCCACCACATGTCTACTGTCCAATTAATATATGTTTTTGCAAATTGTAGTCTGTTAGTCATCATTTTTTTGGTTAAAAGTGGACACTTCTTTGGTCGGTATGCACTTAGTCCATTCATTTGCAGCCTTCTCCTAACAGTTCTAGCTGAAACTTTAACTCTGACTTTATCCTGGAACTTTCTCTGTAGCTCCCTCGAGGTTTTGAACCTATCCCGTAACGAAAGATTCAATAACTTGCGGTCCTGAGCACACGTAGTCCGTTTTTTTCTTCCGCGACCTTTTGCTTGATCTAAGTCCTTTGTATTATTGATTTTTTTAAAAAAATTGCTTATAGTGGTTGCGGAGCACCCTACTCTATTACCCATTTCCCTATAAGTATAATCAAACTTTCTTAAATTTAATAAAAACTTCTTTTTTTCTAAACTCAACTGCTTATACGAAACCATTATTTTGAATGAAAATTAATAGAACACATGATTTGTATTAATTTATTTTAAAAACAAGTGAAACAGTAATTTGTTACTGTACAAGAAATACAATAGAATATTAGTAAAGAGTGTTCAACCCATTTTAATTATTTAGAAGTCGAAATTTTTAGAATGAAACACAAAAATTGTGGTGAAAAATACTTGTTACGGTTAATTTGGCCAGGAGTGTAGTTATAATATAATGTATAGGTATTATATATAATATGGTATTTGATATGATATTATATATTATTTGATATATATTATATATACATACATATATATATATATCAAATTAGTGTTTTAATTTTTTAAAATATTTTTTTTATATTTCCTTAAATTAAATACAAAGACTATATATTTTTGTAAAAAGACTAACTTAACTCGAAAATTATATATTACACCAACGTTCCATTTTATTTCGAGAGACACCGGCGTTTACACTCGTCGGTGGAAGTACACCATACGATTGGATTGAGGGATCGTATGGTGTATTTCCATCGATGAGTGTGAGTGTGTTGAGGGAGTTGTGTTAGATTCGAAAGTCAATAAATTAGATTTCCAAACAATAACCAAACGTTTGATCGCACCAAATTTTTACTACTTTAAAAGAACTCATTGTAATTTTTTATTTTTTTTTGTCAAAACATGTAATACAATAAAGTGACACGATTATTTTGATTATCTTTAATTGTACAAAATATTTTATGAATATAATCATGTATGAAATAATCTTAAACCAGTTTTCCTAATTTAATTACTTTTACACAAGGATCAAAAACAGTGCTAACATAACCAGGTGGACATGAACACTTTCCTGGTGCTTTACATACTCCTTTTTCACAACCACCAGGACAAAATGGCTTACATCTATAAAATAAATATAACAATTAAAAATATAATAAATATTAGAATATTTGTAAAAAAATAAGCATTTACGAATAATCATCAATTCTAGTGTATCCTGGTAAACATTCACATGTATTTGGACTTGAACAAAAACCATTTGTACATGGCGTCGCACAATTAGCACGACAACCAGCTGTTGAATGTGGTAAATGTTCATAACCAGGTGGACATCTACATACACCATTTCTAACACAAATACCAGCCAAACAATTATCTTCACAATGATATCCACAAACACCAGGACTAAAATCAATTTTTTGTTTAACTAATATTAATCCATGCGGGCATGCACATTTTTCAGGTGCAATACAATAGCCATTTACACAACCATTAATACATATTGGTTCACAAATCGAATTTGTTTTTTTAGTATAACCAGTAAAACATTCACATTTATTGTTACCCTTACAACTACCATGAATACATCTTGGATTACATTCTACAAAATTGCTATTACTCTTTCGTGGTATTGTTGTTACAATTTGTATACTTAAAATAATAATAATTATTAAATTTATTAAAATCATATTTTAAGTTGTTTCTTATACGAAGTTGAATTAAATACTACAATTATGAAATGGAAAAACTTAATTTAAATAAAAAAAGAAGATGAAGTAAAAAAAAGACAAATTTTTAAAATTTTTTAAAAAAATATGGAATACAATTTGTAATACATATCTGCAAATATGCCTCATAATGTAAAAAAATTTATTGTGATTATTGTGATTTTTTTACATTATGAGGCATATTTGCAGATATGTATTACAAATTGTATTCCATATTTTTTTAAAAATTTTAAAAATTTGTCTTTTTTTTACTTCATCTTCTTTTTTTATTTAAATTAAGTTTTTCCATTTCATAATTGTAGTATTTAATTCAACTTCGTATAAGAAACAACTTAAAATATGATTTTAATAAATTTAATAATTATTATTATTTTAAGTATTTGCATTATCTTAATGTTGAAAGTCATTTCAATTATGACAAAAGGTGTAATGAAAATAAGGGCAGGTTTGAGTCTAAATTTTATTTGTGCATATTAACCGTTGCAAACTATACATTTGGTATTCAATTTTGGTTAATATTGGTTAAAAAAAACATATTTTTTTACCCGCCCTGTCTTCAAAAAGTAGTGACACCGTATTATGTTTCAAAAGATGATTTGTATGTAGTAACAATAAATTTTGAATGGAATTAACTAGTTCCTAAAAAAATTTTTTATTTGTTCACTTAAAGTAGGTAAGGGTTAATTGTAATTATAGCATTTATTTACTCTATCCTAAATTATCAATGCACAAATATTTATATAGATCATAAATATTGAATTTAAAAAGAAATTCTTAAAATAGATACAAGTATTGTACATGTCATTTTTAAAACTGATGCATTAATAAAAAATAAATATTTTTTATTATGTTTTTATATTTATATTGCACAAAATTATCATTAAAATTACTTGAGAATTTTGAGGAAGTGAAATATGAACATTTGTCAAGTGTTTGCTTGTATGATAAATTTGGTCTTTCGAAATTGTGAATTTGGTCTTTCGAAATTGTGATTTTTCAGTTTGCGCCAAAGTATAAAAAGAATTTTATAAAAAAAGAGTTTAAATTTATGTGCTTAAATTAATTGTGAAATAAATGGAAATTGTTAAAAAAATATATAAAATTATTTCGTAAAGATTACTTAATTGTTAGGAATATAATAAAATATTTCCCATACATGAAACTTTGTGGTGGAAGTGGTAGTCAATTAAATTATATGAAATTTCGTTACAAGTAAGATTAACTTTAGAAAGTTCTTTTATAAATGATATTATATTGATAAATTATAAGAAATTTGTTTAATAATTTGATGAAATATTTTAGAGAAAAATATAATTTTATGTTTTTTTATTTCAATGGAAATTTAAAATAGAATATATTTATAGTACGTACCAGCTCGAAATTATGTTATTTTGATTATTATCGTAATTTTGACCAAAAATAATGTAATTACCCATATACATTGAGATTTCGTTTGACATTTTAAGTTTTTTTATGATTTATAACAGTGATCGCAATTAAGTGGCACGCGTGCCAAAATTAATTAATTTATCTATGTATATTTTATCTATAAATATTATTTTATCTATATATTATATATTATTTTATTTCTGTTATTTCAATACTATTTTAATTTATGGAATTGGTTCGGCGCGTAAAAATATTGGTTAAAAAAAACATATTTTTTGGCACACTACCTAAAATCTAATTACGATCACTGATTTATAATATTTTTTCTGAAATTATTTGTAATATTTTTATTGTTGATAACAGAAAATACAACATGACAGGAATTAAGTTTGCAAGGTTAAATTTTTTGGGTAAAAATAGATTAGTAGGGTTGAACATTCGATTCTGACATGATTTCTACAAAATTACTATATTTAATGTGATTTACATACAATCTTATGGGAAATTACATGATTTTGAACATGATTTTGGTAAAAATTACGATAATAATCAAGGTTATTTAAATTTACTAATAATCAAGGTTATTTAAACTATTAGGTTATTTAAATTTACAAAATCATTTTGATTAGTTTTGTTTATTTAATGTAAGTTTTTGTAATTTTAATATTAATATAAAAAAGGGAGAGGATCGGTTCTCGGTGAAAATAAACTCACCGCCTTTTGCTGTCCATTGCCTGTTTACTTCACAGTTTTTACGATTCGCAGTTATAACAGTTCACCCCTTACGATTAACCGTTTTCATTGTATTTTTTTTAAATAAATTGTCAATATATTATCATTGTTTATATTTTATATATCTTATGGTTGTCCAATCAAGGCATTTTTTGAGTTGTTGCGCCGAGATTTGAAAATTGTAGAGGCAACAAAAAATATTAAAAACCTCATGTATGTATTATTTGTTATTATTATAATTACCAATATACACTACACTACACTATCGCGGAGTGTATGCATGAACAATTTTGATTGCATGTAAATTGCATGAAAATTGTGCCGCATAATGTTGTATATGAAGATTTTTAATTTTCATTGACAGCTAAATAAAAAATAAAAAAGGAGCGAAAATTTTAGGCTCACGATATAATAAATACAAAAAGAAATGTAACTAAATTTATATATTACTTAAAATTTTATTTTCATACTGAAAATAAAGGTCATCATTCATTAAAAAAAAACTAATAAAAATTAAATTAAAATATGCTTTATCTTACATTTTAGAATTTTTAATAGACTATGTATTTATTTACAATAAAATAATGCATATTCCTAAAATACCTTAAAATGTCATGTAAAAATTCTTAATAACCAAATGAATTATTCGATATTTACTACCAAATACATAATTTTTTTTTTTTCAAGTTTTTATTTTTATTCATAATTATAATTTCATATATCAATACAAAACTTAAAAAATACACTGATGGTATGTAAAATTGTAATTAATTTAATGACCCGCTGTGGAGTGCTCTAAATTAAACTTTAATTATAATTGAATTAATTAATTTATAAATGTTTTTTAAACTTTAATGTTTACTATAAATAAGTACTATTTGTACCATTAATTTTCGTTTATTAATTTCATTGAAAAAATTTTAAGAAAACAAACAATAACGAAAAAAAACAAACTTAAACCTATCTAAAACTAATCATTAATTCTATTCTTATGCTAGTACCACTAATTTATCCACCAATATTTTGATAGATTTCTTCTTTTTTTTAAGTCTGTCGATGAAATATTTCTGTTGAATTTTATTTCATTAATATTAATATCCTCTGGATTAAAAGTAATTTTTTTATCTGTGGCTCTGCGGTTGATGTGATAAAAAATTGGTATTTTTAATTCATTTTGAAAGAATTTATTTTTATCAAGATATAAAAAACTTTCCGGCGGTACAAAACCTTTCTTCATGGCATTTCTGATGCAGTTTTCGTTTTCATAAACAGAATGAGCAATAAGCGAATTATTTACTACAAATGTCACTCTGCTGAAATGCTTATATTATAAATATTATATTATAAATATTATCTATATTATAAATGAATATCGAATCTAATTGTTGTGAAATTAATTTGTACTTTTATCCGCTGCCAGAATTAACCATTATAACTTATTTAAAACAAATATTTATTTAGTTTTTCTTAATATTTTTTTTATAAAACTTGTCCATGTGCTGCAGAGAAAATCGTATGAGTCAAAGTAGGATGTATAAACAAAAATAACATTAGTTTATTTTTACTTATATGAATAAATAGATAATCACTTAGGTTGACTGAGTTAAAAAATCATTATTAATCAAAATTTTACAGCTCAAAGTAACAAAATGATTTCTAATTTTCTTTGAATATCTAATTTCATATTTAAAAAAACACCCTGACTTTATTGTTAATTTAATTTTGCCTTTAAAAATTTAATTATGGTTTTTTATAAAGTTTTAATTTTCCTCTTCTAATATAAATAATATATGTATAAATTCTGGTTATATTACAAACAACTAACCAACACAATATAAGTAAATCCAGATAGTTTTATGTTGGGTAGTCTATTCGTTGTGACTATATTGCTGGCCAATATGAACATGAATTTCTAATGTATTCCATAGAGACTTTTGGCACAAAGCATTACGTATACCGAACCAAAAACAGATTTATTTCTCTCTACAAAGCCACACAAAACATATACATAGTATTTAATTTTGCATTTAAAAGAAAACGTTTTAGAAATGTGAGAGGGTTGAAGTTAATTTTGATAGTTTTAAATAACCGCTTTAGCGATTCGCCGGCGAACTGTAAACGTAAATATTGAAATAAGAAAATTAGAAAAGAACATAATGTTGCGTATGTCTTTCTACACCGCGTAGAATACATTTAATCCAAAACGGTTCGTTTACAAACTGATCATATCCATATAAATAAGAAAACGGGAATTTTTAGTTTAAAATAAAAAAAAAAATATTATTAATTTTTTGATTGATAAATTTATATAATTCGTAATTGTTTTTAAAACAAAATTTTCAATTAAAACAATCAATTCGAAATTAGAGTTCATTTCATAACATATATATATATATATATATATAAAACAACGGATTTAAAAAACATATATAAAATAATTTTAAATTATAACAATATTATAATTTAGAGAACTCCATAGTGGGTCATTAAATTAGATTATAAAATTATATTAATTCAAGAGTTTGTTAAGAGGCCTTTGCCCAAAAAGTAAGATAAGGTTTTTCGCTGGAGCAGATAACTTGAGCTGTAATTATCGGATTTTGATCTGGTTTTTTGCAAATGGTTGGTAATAGACCTACCTTTTACACTAGGTAGCTTTTTTTTTAAAGTTTTTGGCCTAGGTTGTCTGGAAATTTAAAAAAAAAATTCATTTCCATACAATAAAAACGTTCCGACCAAGATTTTTTCCACAATTTTCATCCAATTTGGGTGAAATTTGGAAGACAAGTAGTCTTTATAAAACGAATCTACAATAGGCAGCCCTTTTTTTCGTTTTCGACCTAGGACGTCAGGAAATTTAAAATTTTTTTTCATTTCCATACAAAAAAAACGTTGCGACCAAGATTTTTTCCACAATTTTCATCCAATTTGGGTGAAATTTGGAAGACAAGTGGTCCTAATAAAACGAATCTACATTAGGCAGCCGGAATTTTGATTTTTGACTTTAATTTTGATTTAACAGCAATTATATTTTCAAACTTTGATATGGAATAAAAACTATACTAAAGAAAATAAATTCATAAAATTAAGTCATTTTTTAAATTTACTCTTTTCTTAATTAAAATTTTCAAAAATAATAGAAAATAAGTTTGTAGGAACCAAATTAAGGAAGTAACAAAAAAATACTAATTTGAAATTGTTATACAGAAAATAGTTCCACTAATTCCTAATAGGATCGTCGGTTGTAAATTGTTATATTCGCTATTATTTTTTGTAACTATATCTCTCTCGTTGTTCTCCTATGTCCTTTTTTTTGGGTATACATACTTTTTTTTTGCATTTTCTTATACAGGTTTTAGTTATACATATGCAAGTATTTTCATTTAAATTTTAAATTTCAATATTTTAGAATTTTTTCGTTTTCTATATTCAGAATATTTATAGTTTTTTAGGGGTTTAATAGTTTTTTTGATGAATGTGCTAAAAGTCTGTCGAGTAAGTTTAAAAAAGTATAGATAGGAAAACTCAATAGCATGTTTAAACGGGAATATTATTAATATTATAATAATGAATAGTGAATATGAATACTAATAAATAACAAAGAGAATATCTGTAAGCCATGTTATTTTAAAAATACCAACATTATGTATATTACTTTTTAATGAACTTGCTCAATTTAATATTAACCAATTTTTTTTTCATTTTTCATTATTAGTAATATACAATGTACTATAATTTCTAAAAAAATATTTATACGAGTATGTATGTAGATTAAAAAAATTTCATTCTACCAAAGATATTTTTTTTAAATGCATTCATTCAGTATAAATTAAACTACCCATCGCATATTTGATTTTTTTCCCAAAAATAAGAAAAATAGAAAAATATTTAAATTTGAAATTTAAATATAAAAACTGATATCCTTTTGAATGGATATAAGAAAAAACTCATTGCAGGTAACAAATATAAAAAAGGGTCAACCACAGCAATAAACCATCGTAAAATAAAAACAACAACAAAGGCACATAGGAATAATATTCTCAACTTATAGTAGAAAACAATTTGAAATTACTGTTCATTTACTCAAAATAAAAATTTTGTGTTATACAAAATGTATGTTGCCGATCATTTTGTGTGTGTAGAGTTGCCAGATTTTTTTTTGAGATTTCCCTTTGTTGCTATAAAATTTCCCATTTTTTCCCTTTTCTGGTTATTATTTTTCCCATGGAATTTCCCACGAAAACATTAAAGAGCCAAACAGAATATGTCGTTTTAGCTGTCGTCCTTCGCATTGAAATGTCAAAAAAAAATTCAAAAGTATGAATTTTGTATTATTCAACCACAATGATGTCGCCCTCTTCGTTGTCGTTGTCGTTGTATTTCAAATGATATTTGATATTTCGCTTGTCGCTATGTTTTGACATTTTTTGAATTTATTTAAATATTATTTTTTAGAGCACACTATAATGAAAACATAATTTTCACAAATTAAATTATCATAATTGACAATTATTCGCGACGATCTATTGTGTTTGGCCAAGGGGCGACAACGACAGCGAAACCATCGCTGCCGAAAATCACGGCGACCGACGACAGCGACAACGACATATTCTGTTTGGCTATTAAATTAATGGTCGTTTTTTATTGAAATTTAGAAAAAATCAACATTTAAAAACAAAAATATATATATTTAAATGTATGTAAATTCATTTATGGCTGAAGTAAAGTTAGATAGAACTGACTTTTTTTGTACATTTTTCAAGGTAATTGAAAAATATAATATACTTGGTAATATAGTATACTTCATTCATATATAATATTATATGTACATATTGTCTTGTGCTGGATGTTGAGTGGTGAAATTTTTAAAATATATTTTACAAAATTCAAATTAAAAATAAACCTAAAAGTTTGACATTTGACTTTTATGTGACAGATATCCCCGTAAACATTTAGTCAAAACAGCAAACCGGTAAGCCGTAGTGTCTGATCTGGATAGTATTAGAAATCCGAAACGTTTTCAATTTAAGTTTTCAAATTATGTTATTGTATAAATATTTAGAAAGTTATTTGAAACTATTGAAATTTCCCACGATTTTCAACATTTTCCCTTTTTCCCTCAGCAAGTCAAAAATTCCCATAATATGGGAAATTTCCCACGATCTGGCAACTGTAGTGTGCATATTTTTAAATTGTTATACACACCATGTATAGTATAACAAAACGAAGTATGCCAGATATAATTTTACTTTATGGGCAAAGGCTCTTAAGTATTTGTATTGAAATATCAATTAAAAAATATGGATAATTAATAAAAAACTTTTTAAAAAAACAAAAAAAAATGTAGTATATTATAAAAATAATCCATAATAAAATTTAGGAATTAAATTCTACCTGTACCTAATATTCTACCTATTTCTAGGACTTTAATATAAATAATTTTATGTATAACACTAATATTCCTAATTTCACGCGCTACTTCGTAGTGACGGGTGTGTGACGGTTGAATATACATTATGTATATTTTTCATTTTCGCATCAAATCATTTTTAGCATATTAAATATTTATGATTTTACTTATCGTGAATTAACAAAACCACGTCTAATTTTTAGACTAAAACAAAAATTAAGCCTGATTTATTTCTTACAAATGGACTACTATTTCTTACAAATAGTTTTTTTTATTACTATTCTACCTAAACTGGTTTTTTGTGAATTGTTGGTGAAAAGGCGGTTCAGAAGTGAAACATTTTGGGTTCGCCAAAAGCGAATTCGTTTATTTTTCTTAAAGTGCTCTTCTTATCTTATCTTGCCTGTCAGAGTTTAGTACAAGTCTATACCATATGTTTCTATCAACGGAGTTAAATTCGAATTTCAATCCCAGTCGTTTCTATACAAAAACTAAATTGAGTTGAATTGAACTTAGTGCTTGACAACATGACATAAAAAAAATTAATTTTATACGCACAACGCACAGCTATTTCAAAACTGAAAACATTTTTTCCTATCTATTAATTTTAATATATTTTTCTCCTCCATTACTGATATTTAATACTTTTATTTCGTCTTCACTAATCTCAGTACATGTTTTTTGATCGTGAAGTAGAAATTGATTTAATGAAAACTCAACTCAACTCGTGTTTACATGGGGTTAAGTTCAACTAGAGTTAAAATCGTGTTCACCCTAGCATTGAAACATAACATCATTTATATTTCGATTTCAGTTTAAATTAATTCTCACTTTCATTTTTGTTTTACGACTAATGATAATGACCAAAGAAAATTTACATACATCAACATTCTATTATTATTCCATATAATAGCAGATAAGATAATAACACAAAACACAGATAGCAAATAACACTCTTTTGTATTGACAGAGTGAATTACGAAAATATTGCCGCATTTCAATTTTAATTAGACTTTTTCAATTTTAACAAATATATAAAAATCATGGTCGTGTATAATGGAACATTTATTAGTACAGGGTTCAAATTTCGTTTGTTTATGTGACGGGTGAATATTGTAAGTTTTAGTAGAACGCAAAGTGAAAAAAGAAACGAACATTAATATTGAAAAACTTAATTAAAAAAAAGAAGTGAAAATTAAACATATTAAACATTAAAAATTGTGAAGATTATTGGACCAGGATTGAAATAATTTTTCGTAACCCTAATTTATTTTACTCAATACAAATGTAAACAGCGACAAATTGAAATTTTTAATATATTGAACGCACACTGACATGCAATTTTGGCGGGATGAACTAGACCAAAGAATATAAAATAATAAAGAAGTGGCATTTGATTTTTTCAACCATTGTTTTTTAATTTTAATTTTTTAAAAAGGAAGTAAATATAGATATATTAATATATATATACAGGTATAATTTAAAATTTCTCATTTGTGACTTCTTTATTATTATTATTATATATTCTTTGACTAGACTTTGTTGTTTGTTCTACTGCTGAGTGCTGCTTCCTTACTGTATTTACCTATATTGTACATTGTACTAAAAATATTCACGAAAGAGAGAATTTGTATTGTCCCTCATTTTTTTTTCGTAAATTTTATTTTGCTAGTAGAACGCTTGGAAATTGGAAGTTGGAACTTAGAATTTGGAATACATGTGTTGTTCATGTGTACACTGTACGTGTACAGTATATTACATCATACATAGCGATAGCATAACATATACCGGAACGGAATTTTAGTTGGATTGGAATATAATTGAGTTCTCAGTTGGTTTGTTTTTTCTTTAAACATGAGTACATCTATCTAACATCTTCTCATTGACGCGCAATAAACATTGAATAAAATAAATTTTTATGTCAAAACAAATTAAAAAGCAAATAATTTAATTTAAGTTGTGAATATGTAGTTAAATTAAAAATATTTTTGATATTTTAACTTAAAAGAATTCAATTCTTACTAATATATAAAAAAAATAGTTGGCACGTGGAATTATTAATATGTCAATTTAAAAAATAGTACATAAAAATAGTATAACTATTTCATTGTGATGGTTCGTGTTTCAAAAAAAATTAAAATATAAAAAGAAGAAATTTTTAATTTTGTGAATTATTATTTCATAATATAATGGAAAAATTATTAAGTTGACATAAGATTAAAATACTTATGCACAGATAAAAAAAGTTTGTTTAATCGCCGAAAAAGTACATAACTAAATTTTACAGTTTCCGGTATTGATGTTGATGCTAAAAACACTTTGTTGATATTACGAATTCATCGCAGAATTTACTAAAATCTTAAACTAACAACTCACAAAAATTTTTGGTATTAACAACAAAATATTAAACTGTGCTGAAAATTAGAAAAATTAAAAATTTAATTGTGAAATTTAAAAGTACAAAAAAAAAGAGAAATTCATTTTTTATTAGTTAAATTTTCAATAAATTCATTTACCAATATTTTGTTGAAAAGTCATTACATATATAAATAGTCAGTTTAACTTTTAAAATAAAATTATGAGAAATATATACTATTAAAAAATTAATAGACAAAAGTAAAATATTGAGGCTAACATTGCACGAATGCATGGAGAAAGACAAGTTTCAAATAAATTTATTAATCCCTACTTTTCTTAGGGAATGATAAAATAAAATTTAAGAATTAAAAATATTTTATTATATGCTAAGGATGTATTATTGAAGCAATAAAATATTTTCAATGTACCTGAAATATACAGTTAATAGTGATTAAAATGTTCTTGTTAACTGAACATTTTATAGATCTTTAAGTACATATATGTGGTAAATATTTACAATAATATTTTATTTTATTAATTAATAGTTTATTCAATAATTAAAAGAAATATATATTTCCTTACCCTTTCTACCTCATACATATTTTTCCCTTTGTCTATAATTTTTTCTATAGACAAGAATACAAAAATTATTCAATAATATTATTTATTATTTTAATTAAACAATTATTAATTCTATGCCAAATAAAATTGAAGATTTGTACCTTTTGTTCTTGTATTTGATGTTTTATAGCTGATTCACAATGTAATTTCTTCAACGCAAATCGAAGCCAGAGCAAAGCAAAGCGACGGTATAATAATTTTTCAGTTCACAGCGTTAAATGACATTTGATTTTCATTTATTTCAGTCAATTGTCCATTTGTCCATTTTTTCCACAAACAAAAAAAAACGGTACAACATAATATTAATAGTATTAAATATACTAATAGAATTATAGAATTAGTATATTTAATATACCAATCGTCACCTCAGTTCTTAAGTGTTCTATGACCAAAAATAAAAATGTTAAGAAATTGAAATTTATGATTTAGCAAAAATGTTTTTATACTTTTTGCAACATTTCAACAATTGTAATTATTTTTTATGAATATTTCATTTGTTTTTTTAAAGTGATAACAAAAATATTTATAGGTTATGTAGACCGGTAAATTATAAATAACTTTTGAACATAACTTTTCAAGAATATCTTGGAAACGATTTGTGATAGAACAAAACGGTTTACGCCAATCGAAAGATCGTAGTCAAATTATTAAAACTGCATATTTAATTTTGTTAGAAAATGGTCTATTGAACACTTAAGAACTGAGGTGTTCTTATTTTTTTTATAAATCTGGAATTTACTTGCGTTGATTATCGTAAAAGTTGGAAGCTGGCCAACTTTTGCTTCGCTGCGCGTCGCGCATCATTGTGAACAGAAGTATTGTTTTCATATAGTTTAACTTTTTAACTTTAATTTGCGGTCCGTTGCTTTGCGCAGCGTACCTCATTGTAATCAGCAGTTATCGTTATCTTCGTCAGCAATTTCCAAATCTTATAACTTATAAATTATTTTATATACAAAAAAAAATATAAATTTAAAAAATCATTTTGACATATTCAGAGGCCTTGCCCAAAAAGCAAAATTATATCTGGTATACTTCGTTTTGTTACACTACACATGGTGTATATTTATATAACAATTTACAATGCGTACACGTCACGTCACACACAATTTTCCTTATTGCATATAAAATATAATATTTGGTATAAGATTTTTCTCAAATTGTGTATTTAAAATTTCACACTTTTTTTCAAATAAGCGTGTGCCTTTTTTGTGAGACTGAAAATTTTATATGTAAAAGGGTGAATATTTCAAAAGGCCGATATTTTATATATCAAAATGGCAAGTCGCTAAATTGTTTAAATTATTTATTTTTTCTGTTCATTTGGGTTAATAACTATTAAATTAACAAGTTACTACAAACGTCCAATTAATTTTATCATTTTTAAGGATTTTTTTTATTCACGGGAATGACAGGTAGCCACGGAAATGACAAATATACCTACTTTTTTACATTTTTTTAAGGGAATTATATTTTTTCCTTGTTTGTCACACAAAAGATTATAAAACCTTATAAAAAAATAATTTTATTTAAAAAAATAACAAAAAATAAATTCATTTCTTATAAGAAAAGTAAACAATTCAATATACCTATTGCATTTTCGGGTCAAATTAGGCTTTTTACACGTAAATATAGTGTTTTAACTTTAAAATAGTCTTTTTATATTCGAAATTAGCCCTTCACAAAAGAAATTCCTCTAAGTATTTTAAATCTTTTAACTACTTATGTAAGTAGAAACAAATAATATTTCTTTCTACTTATATAAAAGATTTAAAATACTTAGAGGAATTTCTTTTGTGAAGGGCTAATTTCGAATATAAAAAGACTATTTTGAAGTTAAAACACTATATTTATGTGTAGAAAGACTAATTTAGAATGTAAAGCCAATTTGAAAAGTAAAAAGACTATTTTAAAATGTAAAAACACTATAGTCTGACTTTTAAAAGACTATCTTGATTTTTAAAAAGAGTATCTTTATGCGTAAAAAGCCTAATTTGACCCGAAAATGCAACATTATACAATAATACTTATACAATAATTATCAAATATAAAATATAATTTATGACACGAAAGAATCTTTGGGAATTTATAAAAGACACGATGTTCATGCTGTTCAATATTTGAAGATGTAATATTCCTTCAATTTGGTTAAAATTGACATAAGAGGCGTCTTCTTGATTCGAACTAAAAAGCTGGTTCTCCTTTTCTTTATTATATTTTTTAAAATCCTTTTTTAATTCTTGAAGGCGCCGCCATGAAAGTACATATACGCAAACCTAAAAAATACATTACAAATAGTTTAAAAGTGAAAACTTATATGAGAAAGTAATTTCCGTGGTCTTGTGTAATTACCGTGTACGCACGGGAAAACGTGGAAATTACAACACGGAAATTACAAATAAAGCAGTATTTTTGGTATAAAATGTTAATAAAATATTAGAATAATCTAAAATTGGTTTTACATATACTACACCACATGATATTCTTAGAATTGATATTTAATTTAATTTTATTATAAATAAATAAATAAATAATACTTACCATGGTAATTACAAATTCACTGAACGAAATCTTGAAACAACTATTCACTTGGAAATATTTCGCAAACCTAACTGTTTTTACTTTTTAGTACAAATTGTCATAGAAAATTTTTAAAATCCCGTTACAACTGTAAACAAGATTGACCATGTTTCGATTCCCAAATTATTATTTTTTACTTTTTCATTTTGGTCACGGAAATGACAAAAAATGATGGGACACTCAAAATATGCAATATTTATTTATTTTTTTAAAATTTAATATGTGCAAAATAATGGAACAACCTTCCTTTACAGTGCTGTATCCTTAGATTTATGGATTTTTTTTTCTATTTTTGAAATAATCGTAATTATGTATAGCTAAGTACGCATGGAGACACGACATGGTAATGACATTTTCGTATTTAAGAAATTTTTTCTCTTTAAATTTGCGAAATTTTTTTAATATTCTACTTGGTGGTTATTAAAACACATATTTAACTAACAATTTCAATAGGAAAATTAAATTTTTTTTATTCTGTATATGTTAAAATTGCATGAACTCAGAATATCGGCCTTTTCAAATATTCACCCAAATATAATAAAAAAATAATTTTGAATTTTAGAAAATTTTGTATTTTTTTGTAAAAAAATGTGGAGTTTGAATTTATGGTTTTGATTTTTGTATGAATTTTATATGTTTGTTGTACATAATTTATACATATGTGTATGTATATATCAACTAAATAATGTATTTTATTTATATATGTACTCACAAACAAATAAAAATATCAAAATTGTAAATAATATGCGATTAATACTATAAATTTTATAATTTTCTATAAAACATTGTCAATATTTATTTTTTTTACCTCTAAAAAAACGCATTCAAAATTTGATTATCCTTTTTTCCCAAAAATAGGAAATGATAAAATATTCTTAAATTTTCAAATTGAAATAAAAATATGCATGAAATTTATCTATAAGAAAATACCAAAAAAAGTATACTTTTTATATTTTTCTTATTTTTGGAAAAAAAAAATCAAATTTGCGATCATAGTTCAATTATACTGTACGGATGTATTTGATTATTATAATAAATATTATTATTTATTAAAAATTGTTATTTATTATAATTTAAATAACATTCCCGTTTAAACATGCTATTGAGTTTTCTTATTTATACTTTTTTAAACTTACTCGACAGACTTTTAGCATATTCAACAAAAAAACTATTAAACCCCTAACAAATTATAAATATTCTGAATATAGAAAACGAAATTTTTTTAAAATATTGAAATTTAAAATTTAAATGAAAATATTTGCATAGAATTAAAACCTGTATAAGAAAATGCAAAAAAAAGTATGTATATATCCAAAATAAGAAAGGATATAGAGAACAACGAGAGAGATAAGTTATAAAGAATAATAGCGAATATAACAATTTACAACCAACGATCCTATTAGGAATTAGTGGAACTATTTTCTGTATAACAATTTCGAATTAGTTTTTTTTTTTGGCAAATTTTGGAAAAAGTTACTTCTTTTATTTGGCTCCTACAAACTTATTTTCTATTATTTTTGAAAATTTTAATAAAGAAAATGTTGGGAAAAGAGTAAATTTAAAAAATGACTTAATTTTATGAATTTATTTTCTTTAGTTAAGTTTTTATTCCATATCAAAGACTTAAAATATAATTGCTGTTAAATCAAAATCAGAGTAAAAAATCAAAATTCCGGCTGCCTATAGTGTAGATTCGTTTTATTAGGACCACTTGTCTTCCAAATTTCACCCAAATTGGATGCAAATTGTGGAAAAAATCTAGATCGCAACGTTTTTTTTGTATGGAAATTAAAAAACATTTTAAATTACCAGACAACCTAGGTCGAAAACGCAAAAAGCTGCCTAGTGTAAAAGGTAGGTCTATTACCAACCATTTGCAAAAAACCAGATCAAAATCCGATAATTACAGCTCAAGTTACTTGCTTCAGCGAAAAACCTTATCTTACTTTTTGGGCAAAGGCCTCTTAATGAATTGTTTATTTGGTAGTACTATCTCTAATATTATTGACTCTTTGATTCGTTTAAGTCTTACTACAGAATAGCAAAATAAAATCGAATCGAACAATAATGGAAGATTTTATTGTTAGAAACGAAGTACATAATTAACATGATTTGTTGAAAATATTTAGTAATTTCTTAAAATAAATTTGGGTTTTATCATTGTTTATATATCTTATAGCTGTCCAATCAAAGCATTTTTTGAGTTGTGGCGCCGAGATTTGAAAATTGTAGAGGCAGCACCATCGACTAGTATTGGGTTGAAAACTCTGCTATATATTTCACATATGTGCTTTCAAAAGAGCTTTAGAAAATTTACTTTGTAAATCAATATAAAAAAAAATTTCGAATTAACATTCTTTTTTCTCTTATCATCACTTATATATTATATATTATTTTTACATATTTGGAAAGGTTATTAATTTATCTATATAAAAGTAGAAGGTAGTATATTGTTTAATTCCATATTTTATTAGATATTAACGATAAATTAAACACACCTTCCAAATATTTTAAAAACAAATATTGAGAAAAGTTTCGAAAATCATATTTCTTTAAAGTGCATTAATTAATAAATTATAATCATTTGCCTCACACTAATAATTAATCAAAATTCTTAATCATGTAAAATTTTGCAAAAAACGAACATTTTGCATATTTTTAGGAGCTATATAAATGGAATATTGGATATTATTTCATATCACATTATATGTTCAAATAAAAGCAAAATTAGGGAAAACTTAAATGATAAGTTTATATATATGTACTTTGTTGGAATAATAAACTTGGCAGGAAAAAAATTAATAAAATCGAACAGGGACACATTTTTTACCTATATTTACCATATCATTTTTTATCTTTCCTATGTATAGTAAATTGAAAATACTACTAAAACTGCACAATATTTACTACTAAAACTGCACAATATTATAGTACATTGAAAATACTACTAAAACTGCACAATATACACGTATAGGAATTCCCATTGTTTTAGGAAAGCTCATAGTTCTACATGTGGCCATTTTGAGGAAATGTGCTTTTGACAAACCCGGGGTGTTTATCGTATTTTTTTCTATAATTATAGAATATTAAATATTGATTATAACTCATATATGAATAAAATATTTTTAAAAATGTTTTTTGAGTTGTAAAACTTCTAATTTAGTCTGAAAAAAAAAATGATTTTAATTTTTTTGTGTAAGTAATTAATTAGTAGGATAATTTTATTTAAAATAAATAAATGGTAAAATATAAAATGTTTTTATAATAAATTTTCAATATTATTATTATTTGATATATGCAATATACTAAACATAATATAATTATATATTCATGGAATTATAAAAAATAATAAAACAAATACATAATATTATTGGTTATATATAAATATAGAGAAGAGAACGCCATTGTGGGTCGTTAAATTTAGCATTTTGATATATGAATTCAAATATTTTTAAGTTTTGTATTTAATTAAACATGTCAAACATTAAAATAATAAAACTTAAGAAAAAAGTTTTTATCGCTCCTAGCGTCCCTAAATTTGAAATACGGTTACTAACATCGTATTCTACTCACAAATACCTTTCCAATGAATGATCATACTTGATTTTTGGTGAAAATTTGCTATATGAAATTCCAATTTTATTTGGAAAAAGATGTTTTGGCAAAATGCAAATAGCGCCGCCTGTTGTCCGAATTTTAAAATTCTATCAATTATATCTGTTTCTTGTGTATAATAAATGTAAATGTAGATTTACTATGTAAAATAACTGCTTTTTTTCCTTTATTCTTCAGTTGGGAATATTTCAAGTAATTTTTACGTGATGATATTATAACAATAAGAAGGTCTTATTCTTATTTAGCATACTTAGCGTACGTACAAAGTTATGACATCATCCGTAAGAAACAAACTTAATTGACATGACATAAGTAAATTTAAAATTATTCCGGTATCCGGCGCTATTAGTTTTTTTGTCAAAACAAGGTTTTCTGCCTAAAATGTTACTTAACATGGCAAATGTCTGCAAAAATTAAATGTAACCATTTTTTGGAAATGTAAAAAAAGTAACAACATGATCCCAGTTCATTTAGTTAACATATTTGCCACTAAGTGGCGCTAATTTTTAATCTATAAAATATAATTTCCAATAGTAAATGGCCCCATGCGTCTACCCAACCGTTGAAAGGGTAATGTACAGATAGAAAAAAAAAACAATAGTAAGATGTTACTATTATGCAATGTAAATTATCTTGGAACAAGTTCAATGTTCACCGAAATCGATAATAAATAAGAGAGATAAGAAATATAATTTGTATAATAATGAATAAAAAAAACCCATATGATTATAAAACTACTGCACAATCTTTTGTTAATGATTTCCTCCAGGCCGGGGTATCTCTAAATAACTTTGATCTGGAATCAAAATCGGGAACCTGTATTAATATCAATGGAAATTAATACAAAGCTTTTTAATCCTTTCTTTATCGTATAATTAAATATAAAAAATAATTACATATACATATATGTATATATTAGTTTTTAACTTGTTATTCATTCATTTTTTATTTTTAGATAGCAATTTGTGAATTCTTTGCATTCTAAATTAACTGTGTTGGATAGAACTGAACATCTAGGAGAGTGAACTCAGATGCAGAATCATTAACTTACCAGGTGATTTCGTTAAGTGATAATAACAACTATGGAAATAACAGAGATATTTTCCTTTTAAAATTTAAATACAATTAGATTTAAGTACGCTCCAATTGCAATTTGTTATTTTAGTTTTGTAAATTTTGTATGGATTCTATATATAAAATTCAAATATGTATGTATATTAAATACTTAAAACTCATTCATTACCTAACTAGAAATTTCTACTAAAGACGAAGCAAAATGTGAGATAATTTTTTTTTCTCGGACATAGTGGAACATACGAAAATGCATATATTAAATCATTGTCAGTAGTAAGCGCCAGTAAAGAAAATTGCTCACTGTTGCTTAGTCTTGAACAATATTTAAAATTTAAAACTAATTGATATTTTAAAAACAAACAAATGAAATAATTTATGATAATTGGGAAAAAATGAGAATTATTAAGCGGACATGCCTCATTAAAAACTAATCGTTATTTCATTTTATTATAAACATTTAAAATATTTAATGTAGGATATTAGTATAGTATATCTGGCATAATATGTATATGCCTTAAACATATCTTATAGCCAACGCAAAGGCCATGTCCGCTAATGTCAGGCTTATTTATAAGGTTTATATAAGAATATTGCTCTGGCGGTTAATTGCCAATTTTCACAACAGATGGCGTTAGAGTATCATTATTTTTTGTACGTTTTAAGAAAAGCGAAGCGCTGGTGAAGTCACTTCTTCATACAAGACTTCGCCGGCGAACCGCCTTGGCGATTTGCTGGCGAACCATAAACGTAAATGTTGGAATAAGAAAATTTGAATACAAAACGTAATGTTTATAACACATTTAAAAGGCTCGCTGACGAATCGCCAAGGCGGTTCTCTAGCGAATCACGAATACAGTTCGTTTACGTACCGTAGAGTGCCGATTTTAATACCATGGTACACTATATGGAAAACGCCAAAATTTTGATTGACTTTTAAATCCAAATAATATACCAGGTACACTATTTGGCTTAATATACCATGGTATACTAATTGGTTTAATATATACCATGATATACTATTTGGTTTAATATACCATGGTATACTAATTGGTTTAATATATACCATGATATACTATTTGGTTTAATATACCATGGTATATTAATTGGTATACGAGAAGATTATACCATATACCAAGTAAACTTTTTCGTTACTTTAAGATAAAATTCAAATTAATTAAATTAAACACAATAAAAAGTAGGTAGTGTATGTAATATAAAATGTATTACCTATATTGAATTTGCAAACAAAAAAAATTAACAAAAAAGAAATTATAATAATTATACCAGGTATATAATTCATTTGGTATCAAGAAAAATTATAAATAGGTAATTAATATTATATATATCTATACCTAAATAAGTAATATAGGAATTTTTTGAATAATACATTAATCCAAACAAAAAATTAAATAATTTAAATAAAATAATTCAGAGTAGAAATAAGTACGTCACAAATTCAACTTGGTGACATGAATCTGTTAATTTAATCTGTTAACTAATCGTCGGATTCACAGTTGGAATCATCATCAATACTTGATGGCAATAATATTTCTTCACTGCTAGCGCTGAGAAAATCTTCCTGAAATAGCATTAATATTGCTCGTCAGGATTTTCTTGATCTGCCTCTTCTTCCAGGACCAGATTCTGCTGTAATACCTCGTCAAAATCTAACACCATTTCCAACCTTTTATTTAATTTGGATAAGGGAATTTCTTCTCCACGCTCCCCAATCCCACAACATTCGAAAGATCGCATTATGATTTCAGGAGGAATTTTTTTCAGCGCTGCAGCAGTAAAATCCACCAAATTTTGGTAACTTGGCTTTTTTCGATAACCTTTAATTGTATATTCTTCAGGTCCTTCTGCTAGCCAATTGTTCCATTCGGCTCTTAAAGCGTTTTTAAATGGATAATTGATCGACTGCAAAAAAGATGTGGTTTTTGGTGGAATTATCATAACTTCTGCAAGACACTTTTTTTTTAAATTTTCTATTATCACGTCTTTCATGTGACAGCCATATGAGTCCATAATCAGCAATGAATTTTCGCGTCTAAAAGTATTGCATTGTTGGCTATAACAATTTTGTATCCATTTCATCATTAAATCAGTTGTCATGGAACCCCCATCACTCACTACTAAATCAATATTTTTTGGCAATATTACCTTTGGAATTTTTTTGAGACCTTTTAAAATAATTTGCGTTCGAATCACTGAGCCTGCTGCAGAAATACACAATACGACAGTAAATCTATTTTTATAATGACCTGTATTTAAACCATCTACTGTTTTTTCTTCCTGAAAATGTAGCGTTCGGCCGTAGGTCAAAATAACATGGAGTTTCATCCATATTAAATATTAAATTTTTGGGAATGCTTACAGTTTTTTGATTAATTGCTGAAAGATAATTTTTCACTTTATTACGAATTTCAATTGGTGAAGAATTATCTTGTTGACTTTGGTGTGTAATTTTTCTTGATGTAATTTTATTTCGTCGGCAAACTCCTCGTATCCATTTATTGCTGCATGAAAAATCGTTTATTGTTGTAGGGGTCCCAATATTTTTGAAAATTGTTGTCGCTTTCCTCCTAAACATATTATAGTTGACAACCAGTTTTTGTTGTCTTTGTTTTCTAAACCATTCAATTACCAATTTTTCTACTTCAGGAAAAGAAGGCTTTCGTCCACCACCCCTTACTCTTTTCTGATTACGTTTTAATTGAATTAAATCATTTTCTTTAGAAATCCAGTTTCTTATTTGTGATCGTTGATAACCTGTTTGTTTTTGTAAAAAAATTAGCGACTCGCCACGCTTTGCTCGGGCCACAATTTTTAATTTTTCCCTGGCAGTAATTGATTTTCGTTTTTGTTTTGGTGACATGGTCTAACTGCAATTAAAAGTTATAATAAGCTATCTAATTTTTAAAAAATACACAAAATAAAATTTACCAATTTATCGATAGATCCACAACAACGTGCTAAAACACACAAAACCAAAACCAAAACAAAATATTTTTTTATTGTTTTGTTTATTAATCAATTCTGACATTTGAATTACCTACAAGAAATTGCGCTGTCGGATGCTTGTTTTTAATAATTGGTCATAGATGTCAGCATCAATTTATAAAAAAACCGATATTTTCTGGATTCAAACCAATTCAAATTACAATTTTAAACCACTTGACGAAGAAATATCAACATAAGCAATTTTTTAAAAAAGTGCTAAATATTATATCATGGTACACTAATTGGATGCCAAAATCATTAAATCTTTTGTTTTCTGTTGAAATCCAATTACTGTACCATGATATAATATTTAGCACTTTTTTAAAAATAGTATACCACTGGTACACTATTTTGGGAGGTATACTATTCGGCACTCTACGGTACTGATTTTATCCATATAAAAAATATGGAATTTTTAAATTCAAGATAACAAAAAACTTTTTAAATTTTTTGGTTTAAATGTTTACATTTATAATAATTAATACAAAAAATCTGGATTTACATTCTACCTGTGCCTAATATTCAACTCATTTCTAGGACTTTTAAATTTTTTAACACATATAAATTAATTTTAATATATTACATATTTATGTAATTAAAGTGCCAGGTATATTACTTATTATGGTGGCCAAACCAAGAGAAGCTACATGCTGCCTGATCGGTAATTACCGCTACTAAGCACGATTCGACAAACTTTTCTAATGAGATGTCTTGAACCATTAGTAAATATTTTTCTCTAAAAACATTTTGAAAAAATTAAAAAAATGTAAAAATTTATTAAGAATAATTTTAATTGAGTATGTACTAATTTAATTTCATTTGATTCTATTTTATTAATGAAAGCTTCTTCGGTTGTCGCGGTATTTTCTGTGAAACAATTGTTTGATTTATTGATTTTGAATTGTTTAAACCTGCTGACGCATATTTTCGTTTCTTGTCGCAAATATTTTTATTCTTTTCAAGCAGCTCTTAATAGATTGTTTTTTTCTCTATGTTAATTATTTTCTGATGATACCTTTACTGATGATGTCGCTGGAAAATTTATTTCTTATTTATTTCGAGCTTTTGGATTATGTATTATTGTAATATTTTCTTCGTCCTGTTGATGTGATGTTGAGAATGATAATATTGTTGAAGTACGTACATTTATTTGTTTATATTTAATAATTTTAAATTATTGTGAATTATATTATTGTTGTTGTTGATCAGCCATTTCGTGTCCACCTGTATATATATTATGTATATATATTGAAAATTCAAACTTTGAAAGTGAATCAAAGTAAAAAAAATTATTTTAGTTTTTATAAAACAAAAACAAGATTTTAGTTAAGAAATAAAAATAAGTATATTAATTTTTTATTCAATTAAATAATATTTAGTTACAAAAATAACAATAACAATTTAAATGATTTCTTCTCAAAATTATTCCAAATAGCTCAAAATTTAACTAGTACTTTCATTCTTTTTATTAATATTTGATTAAAAATTGATGGAAAAACTTATTAAATCTTTATATTTTAATTTACCACTACTTCTTTTAACTACCTGTAACCGCTTTGGCAGTTTCATTACCCAGATTCGAAATATCTGAAAAACTTTCTGTCACGTTTTTCTGCGTTTTCTTTGATTTTTTATATTCTGTAGAAGCTTACACAGAAAAAAATTTCACCATGTATAGTATGAAATCGCCAATACATAATAAAAAAGTTCTATAGTTTCTGAGCCGAGTACCATTAATATGACATTACTAAGTTCATTACTATTTACAAACTAAAAATAATTGCTAAATTATGAATATTTCTTTAGTATTTATGAAATAAAGTAGATACATGGTATGGAGAATATGCTATGATTTAAAGCAATACTTTTATCAATCATGGACATTTTTTTAAATAGCAAAAATATTTTTTATAGAGTACTATAAATAATAGAAACAAGTTTATAATATTTCGCCAATATATATATATATTATTAAACGACGATTTACTCAACTTAACTAAAACTGAATTTAAATATATATCTATTTTAATAATTAATATTTAAACTAAAATCTGCCGCGAACTAACCAGCAACCGCATCTTTCAGTAATTTCGACTAGAATACCAATTAATTCACATCTCCTCACCACGGTTACTGGCTGCTCTCTCTCTTCTCGTGAGAGGGCAGAATCCTTCGACTTATATTGTTAATGTAACTGAGAAAAAGGATTCGTTTTATTTCTCGTGCCATGTCACTTAACAATATATATATATAGTAAAGAATTTATATTTATTTCAAAGATAGTTCCATGAATATTATAAACTTTGTTTCTATTATTTATAGTACTCTATAAAAAATATTGTTGCTATTTAAAAAAATGTCCATGATTGATATATATACACACTAAATTTTTTTAACTAGTTTCGACTTTAAATTTAACTAGATCACAACTCCTAGGTTTTCTAGTTAAAAATCTAGTTAAAATATATCACTGAATATTCTAGTAATTTTTTGTTTCAGAAATCGCTCCATGATTTCAATAGAATGACTGCAATGATCCTTTAAAATTGTAATTATATCTGGTGAACTGAACTAGAAAGTTGATTTAATATGTAATGTAAAAATAGTTAAAAAAACTAGAATTTAATTTAACTTAGCTGAAAGTGCAGAAATTATATTCAGCTTTATAGAGAAGTCCATTGAAGAGATGATCATTTTAAATTGATTCTAGTTAAAATTCTAGTTATTTTATGCAGAACTCTATTCAAATACATTTTCAACAAGAGTTAAAATAACTGGAATATAAGAGATAGTTAGAGAAATTCTAGATGATATTTCAAAGCAAAACTGACATTCTAGTCAATTTATAAAACGAATTAATTAAAAAAATAATTAAATATATCTAGAATTACTTTAGGGTTAACTGAAAGCTGGATTTCTATTTAATAATATTCTATTGAACTTTAACGCCAATAATAGATAAAAAAAAACTAGAATATATCGTCGGTCGGCGACGCAAACCTTGTAAGTCAGTTTTTGTAAATTTTACAGGAGACACAAAATACTGTATTAGATTGTATTAGAAGAAAATGTTGGAAATCTTTTAATGCAGTTTTTTTTAAATGCTAGGGAAATTAATTATTTTTAATAAAATTAAATAATACAACTCATATATGGTCAAAATGGACATACGATTATTGCCTATAACAATTGTTGGACTTTTTTAAGACTTACGTTGATGGCGTTTTATTTTATAATTAAATTATTTATTAAAAGTTCAGTTATTGTTTTAATAATTTTATTCAACAAAAACGAAAATATAAGAAAATAAAAAAATAACAATTCATTTATGTGTAAATATAAGCAAATAAAATAATAATAATTCATAACAATTTTTGTTGAAATAGAAAAAAAACGTATTCATAATTTAATGAATTATCTTGATTACTCTTGGTAAGCTAAACTATCGTAAAATAAATGATAATCATTTGGAATAATATTCTTTAACTCTTGTAAATCTTTATATTTTTGTTTTTTAATTTTACAAGGCCCCGTATATAATTGAGGCAATCTTTCAATTGTGACAGTCTTTAAATTATTGCTTCGGCGTTGCGGAAGGTCTTTCCATTCGTCGTTATATGATAATTTGTATTGTATATTTCCAATTGGTAAATATTGAAGGCACTTAATATTAGTAACAACTGGGTCACCAGACGATCTTCCTGGTCGAATAGATTTAAAAAATTTTATCTCCTCAAAGTTCTTAAAATATTTATAATTAAGATATTTAACAACATAGGGCCTGGCAGAAATTCGTGCTTTTTCACAAGCGTCTACGTATCCAGCGGGTGTGTAAATTTTTTGATTTCTAATCCGTCGTTCAATGGTAGAATGCATACTATCACACTCCATATGAGTGTGTCCGTTTTCCAATATTTTTTGAATAATTATTATTTTGTACAGAGTGGCAACATTGGATAATGCGTTGGCTAAAATTGCATTTCTATTTTGATATGTACATCCATCACTGTATAATATTATTGTATCACCTTCAGAAAATTGTTTTGAGCAAATAAAATTGCAGATGATAGTGGTAAATTCATTTGCGGAAGTGTTTCCTTCACCTTCATGCCAAAGAAAGCAATATCCATCCTTATTTACATTATCATAAATAGGGTTGTCAAGTGTTAATCATAAAAAAAGAGAACATTATAAAAATTATTTTATTCATATTAATTTTTTTTTTGAAATTGTAATATGTATATACTAAAACAAATTGCACTTCCAATTCATTTGCAAAATAAAAAAATAAGTCAATATAATTTAATCATCTTCATCCTCTTCTTCAGCATCTTTTTCATTATATTTATCTACACTGCTAATTTGGTTTAAAAGTTTTCCATTTTCTTTGATTTCTTGATAAAATTCAGTGCATGTAATATCTTTATAATTATACACGACGCTCAAAATACCTCGAACAGTTGAAATTTTCAATTTATTTCTTTCCTTAGTCCACTGTCCGCTGATCATTGAAAATATTCGACATTGGCATTTTGACCAGGTATTGCAAAAAAAAATTCGCAAATTTTCAAAAATTCGGAATGATATTCGACAGTATTTTCTTTAAAATATTCTTTCCATTTCAAGCAGCAAATCAAATTTTTAAAATTTTCAACATTAAGATTTTTTTCAACAAATATTTTTAAATTACAAAACTGATCAAAACATTTTGCATCATCTACAATAATATTTTCGGTGGCAAGAAATATTATTGATTTTTCAACTTCATCCCATATTGGAAGCCTATCCAATTTCATCCAAACAAAGTTATTTAGATTTGATAATTGATTAGTCCACAATTGTAAATATTCTAATGATTTTTTATAGCAATTCATGCAATTTAAATTGAATTTATTTATTTCACTGTGCAATTCCCTTTCTTCAATTTCAGATAAAATAGATTTCACTTTGATTGGTAAAAATGATTCGCTATATCTATGTCTCAATGTTTCTGTCAATGAGTTTATTGTAGCCATTACTTCAAGCACAGAATTTTGCTCAGCTTCAATTTCTAAAATTTTTCCATGAAACACATGCATTAGTAAACTTGCAAATTCTAAATAAGCTTTGCTAAAATCGTTTTCAAAAAACGATTTTAAAATATGTGGAGAGTTGTCGAGTGATAAAAAATATGCTTTTAAAGCAGAATAAACTTCCAGAACCCTCTTAACAGCAGGATAAAGTGATAACCAACGCGTTTTTGAGTGTTTTAATAACGATTTATACTGAATGTCTACAAATTCGCAGAAACTTTTCAACGATTCAGTCCTTATGGTGTAAATAGAAAAATAGTTATACAGTTTTACAATTATTGATTCTAAGTCTATTGTCATTAAATCAAATCCATGCTGCGCGGAATTATGAACAATATGAGCTGGACAACCAATGCCTATCAAATCCTTTTGAAATTTAATTTTTAAATGGCTGTAAACATTATTCTTCCCAGTTCGTCTCAATCCTCCAAAATTCGTATTGCAGTTATCTGCAGAAAATGCAATACATTTGTCTACAATATTGTATTTTTTTAAACATGTATGTAAATGTTCACTTATTGTTTCTGATGTTTCGTTTGGCAAAGAATATAAATCGATCATTTTTGTTAATATGCCACTGTTTTTTTCAAAAAACTGAATTACGACTGGAAACATTTTAATTGCACCATGATTACTACCATCAGTTGAAACTGATAAGAATGATATTTGTGATAATGAATGCATTATATTTTCTATACAATATGGAGCAATGACGTTATTGGCGATGCATCTTGTTTTTGTCTTTCCAGATGAAATCCGTTTAGCTACTTCTGAATCATCAAACATTTTTGCCAGCAGTTTGTTTGTACAAACGGTGGAGTTATAACTATAATGATGCTTTAATGTGTGAAAAGCTAAAGTTCCTTCAACAGCTGATACTTTGTGATCCAGAGCTGAAAATTTTTTTGTAAAAAAATCACATACGGATTTAGAACTAGCTCCTATACGAATGGTCTGTGTATGTTTTTTTGAAGCTACATGCTGTTCCAAATCGTATTTTCCTTTGTTTGCGACCGAAACGGTTGTGTTGCACACCGTGCAAATTGCCTCCGACTTCGAATTCGGTGTTGGTTTAAAACATTTGAATTTAGCTTGTAGTTCTTCACTAAATAAGCACTTTCGCTTACTCATTTTGGAGCTAAGAATTAAAAAATCAAATAATATATCACTATCATGTAATTGTAAGTAATAGCTTTTTTACTTACATGTTTATTTTCACAGAAAATTAATAAAGTCAATTGCTATTGCAACTGAAAATATAGTCAGAAATTCCGAATACGACTGATAAAAGTTTTTTGTTTATTTTATTAAATAAATTACCAATCAAACGCGATGTCAGAAACAGAATAATTTATCGATATGTTACATATTGTTTTGTCAGGGTGAAAAGTGATAAATTATTCATGGATTGCTAAGCTTTCTTTTGTGCACTTATTTAAATTTAGGACATAAAACTGCATGTGTGCAAAGTATTTATGTGAAACAAATTTTAGGCGCTCAAAAGTTTTATACGCCTAAAAATATGCTAAAAATTCATATACCAAAAAAATTACTAGTTAATTAAGCTAATATTATAATTAAAATTTGGCGAAATAAAAAAAGAGAACAATTTTGAATATATGTAAAAAAGATAGAGAACAAAAGAATTATGTTTAAAAAGAGAACATGTTCTCTTGAAAAGAGACCTGTTGGCAACCATAATCATAAATGGTAAAATTATGTACCACTAACTTCATTTTATAATATACTGCTGATGCTTTTAGTAATGGACAAAGTAGAACAGATTGTAAGTCCATTGTAAACACATTTTGCATGTTTTCAGAATCTTTGGCTTTCTCAGCTCTTGCTGTATTTTTATTTATTATATGACGGTCATAAACAGTCTTTTCTATATTACCACTTTCAAATCCATTGCAAAGATCGCACTGATCCTTCTTCGGTGTATATAAACTAAGATTAATTTCATTGAACACATCTGTAAGTAACTTTATACTGCCACAAGCAAGGTTTTTTTCAGTACAAAATTTTTCATATTCCCTGTGCAAACTACATAATGACTGCCATCTTACTTCTAAATATAATTTAGATGAGCTGGATCGGCAATAGTGGGACTCCATTTTGTTAAGGCTGTTTAAAAACATTAGGGCAGAATTTCTTTTGGTATTATTATTTTCATGTACTCCCGCAAGAGCTGATGAAGAGTTACTTTGCGGAGCAGCTTGACATTGTTTTAAGATATTGGATTTACTTACAGCATTATACATTATAGACTCACCTATTCCCAAGGTATTAAGAAACATCTTTTTGCACACCCTGATTCTATCTGTTTCTATTTGAATATGAAATTTTAATGATACATTTCGTCGAGAGATATCTGATGTTCGATTTTTCAAATCATTGGGCTTATTTTTGCTGATCAATGATTTGATTTGTAAACGTTTTTCATCCCATGTTTTATAAATATTCCAAAAGTCTTCGAAAATTTCCAGTCTTTGTTCTTCGGAAATTAAACGGCATTTTAAAGTTTTATCACGCTTACTAGCTGCACAAAAGCAGGGTGGTTTTAGTGACTTCCTATCTCGAACTACATCGTACGTCCATTTACCATTTGTTTTCTTATTGCCTAGATACGATTCGCCACTTATTCTTAATTGCTTATTTTTATTTCTATACCATGTTCGTGGATCTGATTTTCCTGGTCTACTCCTGTTACTGGTGGATGCTACAACATAAATTGATTTGATTATCATGAGGTTTTATAAAAAATAAAAAATATTATTAGTACCTAAATTTTCCTGATTACTGTCAACAACTTCTCTTTCTAATGGAAGATCGAAAACAGTAGTATTAACTTTATTTAATGAGTTTTCACTTTCAGTGTCCGTCATGTTTAGTGGAGGTACCCAATCATCATCTACTTCTTGAATTGATATAAGTACAAAAAAATATAAATATTTTCAACTAATATAATTTTACATGCAAAAAAAATACCTTCAAAATGTTCAACAGTGTCTAAATGTGGTTCAATCGTTGCTGTGGATGTGCTTCTTGATTGATTAGTATTGTGAGCAAGTGGACTAAGTATCACAATATTTTGAAGATCTATTATAAATATTTTCAATTAATATCTTAAAATGATAAATAAATTGTGTATGGAAAAAATTACCTTCAAAAGTTTCAAGTGCATCTAAAGGTGGTTCAATCGTTGCTGTAGATGTATTTGATTTTATGATAGCGTTAATATCCGGATTAAGTGTTACTATATTTCCAATTTCTATTGACTCTTTGGCAATGTATTTAGCCTGAAATTGAGCTAACTGAACCATTAAAGCTGATCTATTCATATTGGAAAATACCGTATGTCTTGCAAATATTTGATTTGTCTGTAACGCAAAACACGTAAGTCTGGAAGCAATTTCCAATTAGAATTAAATTTACTAGCACCATTGCCACAATATTGACTCTTATGAAATTATAATAACTTATGTATTTATTTAAAAGTTTATTATACTTTACTTACCTTTTATGCGACTTAAATTATAAATTATCTGTTTTCATTTTAAACTCCATACAAACGCTAGTACTTTACTTTGACAGCACAGACTTACAAGGTATGCGGACCAATTTATACCCGCATAAATTTACTAGGTTTTCTTTTTTATTAATAGAGGGCAGTGAAAACAACAAAATGACTTTATACGATTGTACAGCGATGGAAATTTACAACATAAATCCATAAATGCAAGAAAACGGAAATGAGAAAAATCAGACTTACGAGGTTTGCGTCGCCGACCGACGATATGTGATTTTGTTAAGAAATTCTAGATATTATTTCAAGGCAGGACTGGCATTATATAGTTAATTTAGAAAACTATATAATTGAAAAGATATTTAAATCTATCTAGAATTACTTTTATATTCACTGAAAGCGAGCAAAAAAATTTAAATATAAATACAAAATCATTTTTTAGTTCAAAGCAAAAATATATTTATGCATTTTTTTGTCATAAGTTTTATAAAGAAATTTAAGTTTAGAAATTCATATAAATATGAAATATAAAAGAAGTATAAGTATAGAAATTCATATAAATATGAAATATAAAAGAAGTATAATTATTACTTATTCTTATATTTATTGAAAAAAGACATTACTAAACCAACTGGATTGATTTTTTCAAGTTTATAAATAAACACATCGAAAAAGTTGAAAAACTTTGAAAGATTTGCATCATATTGCAGATTAAAAACATGATGCATTTTATATAAAATATTGAACGTATCAACAATGATAAAATAATTACCACTCCCAAACGTTTTTTCTGCCAAACATAAGATAAATGGTTGCACTTGTTTATTATTTTTTATGTAGTTATCGACACCAGCTTGATTCTGACATAAAAAAGAATATTATATTATTACTTTTATATTCCAAAAGAAAATTAATTAATCTTACATCTGTCCACTGGATTAAAGGTTTTAAAAAATTTTCTAATGCTTTATTTTGCCAGAGGGTTAAATTTGATGCTAATTGTGCATGTACTCTTTTCAAATTTCTATTTGGTAGTTGTTTATATGTTGTCACCAATGCAGTAAGAAAATCTGTAAGTAATTTATTATATTAAAATTATTTGAATTATTAAATCTAGTAAATTAAATACCATTCTGAAATATATCACCATATAAGGAGTCAATATTAATATTATCAATAATATTTAAAAAATTTGAAATAGAACCATTTGCTGGTACCATCTTTTCAAAGTCGTTTTCAATCTATATTATATAAAATAATAAAAAAAAAATGTCTTATATATATAATCCAGAAAATTTGAAAAAAATTATTCTCACTAATACTCCTTTATAGCAAATAATGCACGGAAATTTTTCTGTATACATTGTAAATGAGTCGCCTTTAGATTTCATAAGATTTCGGGAACCAATTGTAACTGCCATTAGCTCTTTAATTTTTTCAAAGTTTTCCTCTGTTGGTACGATGTTTTTCACTTCATCTATTTTATCCGACTTAGATGAATCTTCTGTATTAGAAATAACTTTTTTGATATTTCTCATATTTTTCTTTTGATCTGGATCCAATTTTAGTCTTTCGTTCTCTAAATCTAAACGAAAGTCAATTTTTCCTGCTGCTTTTGTGCCATTCTTAGATCCTCTAGGATCAAACCACAAAGCCTGCAATTTTTTTTTTATTTTTATAATTAATACTTATATTTTTACGTTATATCTCACATGCGTTGGAGCATTTTCATTAACATATTGTCCTAACTGTTTAAAGTTGTAAAATATTGCCTTAGCAAGGTTTTCTTTACTCTGCTTTGAAGGATAACTGCAAAATTAAGAACATATATAATTTATTAAGAATACTATTTGTAAAAAACTTACTGTCTAAGTAAATCAGTATTTGATTAAATCGGCAACAAGAATTTGGTTAAAGCACTTAGTTTCTTTTAAATCAAGCTCCTCATTTTTGAGTAGTTTATCGGCAAGTTTTTTTCCCAACACGTTTTGTTGAAGAACAGATACAAAATTACGATCCTGTAAAATTTTTTTTAATATTTAATTAAAAACGAAACCAAAAAACTTACAACGCTATATATTTTACGCTCCTCCAGTTCACCGAAAGATGCAACTGATGTTGACGGCGATTGTGCAAATTGATATGTCATAGATGATGTCGAAGTTGAAGGAGATTGTGGTAACTGTAATTGCTCAGTAATATTTGGTTGAGAGATAAATATAATATTTTGATCATTATCATTGTGGGTTTGAAATTGTTTCAAGATTCTGAGGCATTTTTTTCTTGGACCTAGCTTAATATTAAGTTCTATTAAATCTTTTTCTTGAATTTCACAAGCAACAGCTTCATCGACACCTTCAGCTATTTTTTGTTACGTACATTTATTTGCAAATTTTGGAAGTAAATTTTAGTATTTTTTTTTATAATTTTGTAATATTTGTTTAATTTTAATGAATTTTCAACAACTTTCATAGTTTAGTAATGTAATAATATAAAATCATACAATAATAATGTAAAATTTAATAATTAAAAAAATTATATTAAGTATGCATAATTTTTTTAAAAATATCTGTATTTAATGGCAATATATTTCGTAGACCTGCCTGTAACTCGCCAAAATACGTTGGGATTACGATCCTTAATTTCTTTTATATCAATAATAAGAGATGCATCAGTTTCCTTAATTGCACTTACTTTAAAAGCATTCAAATGTTCAACAAATTCAACTATATTTAAAATAGTGCAATTTACAAAAATACTGTTATTCAATTCAAAAATTTCATTGATAAAACTGAAGCATGGAAATGAACTTTCATTTTCTGAATATTTTTCATTCAAATTTATAATTAAATGAGGACGATATTCGATTCCATTTAAAAACAAATTTTTTATAAGAATCGCATAGGGCTCAATTTTATATCCATTACAGTTCTCAAAAATAAAATTTTTACTCTAAAATTTTGAGGCATGACAAAATTTACAAGATTGTTTTACTATTTTATAAGTCTCAAATTGTGCGGTATTGATATAACAATTCTGTTTCAGTAATTGTCTTTTAGCAATACTCTTTGGAACATTCTTATAATTTTTACCATTAATTATTTGTTGTTTCAAAGGACTGTGCTTGCTTTCGTACCTTAAACATGATGAATATAATAACGGACCGCTTATCTGAATATTATGTACAGAATGTAAAACATAATGATGTTTATTAATCATTTTTTTACTTGGAAATAATTTTTTGAAAAACTTATGATGAATATGTATTAAATCATGAAGTTCACATATCATATATTGTGGATTAGCATCTGAGAACACAATTTCTAAGATTTTTACTAAAAAAACCAATATTCTTATGTAATCGAAATCATCATTTGATAAAAATTCTTCTATAATAAAAGGTAAAGATCTCAAAACTAACCAGGACTGTACAGCTTTCCGTTTAATTTTATTTGATTTTGAACGCAGCATTAGAGTTGTAAAATTTGGACTTGGTTTATTCTTTTTCTCTACAAACCCATAATGAAATGAATTAATTCTTTCATTTATTACTGCGATAGTAAATTTTTTTTTTGCCATGAATGAAATAGTCTAATAATAATTTTATTTCCATGGGAACAATACCCTCCAATAAATCATGAAATGGATCATAGCTAAAACTTTTTGCTGCATGAAAATTACGACATGTGTTTAAAATTGAATCGCTTCTCACTCCATATTGTTTTATATATCTATTATCTAATTTTATGAGTTTAATATGTTCTTCATGGCTAGTTATATTTCTATTGGGATGAACAATTGTATAATCGCTTAAAAAATCATTTCTGCATATTAAACACTGTCGACAGAAAACTTCGGATGAAGGACTTGCGAATCCCAACATTTCGTTAAGTGCTAAATTATCTCCAACACACCGAACAAGAGTAGCTCCCAGTATAAAATCTTGATTATTTATTTTAATTGGTATTCCTTGTTCACTCTCTAATTGGTTAAGTTCATCTGTAAATGACTTTAAAATTTTATTAAATCCATATTTTTTCAAATCTTCAGTATAAGCTATGGCTAAGATAAATATATTGTTTATATTGGAGTTAAATTTTTCCTGGATGTTTTGAATGGTGTAATAAGACACCTAATTTATAAAATGTACTCCTCGAACCTAAAGGATTAGCTATCTCCAAGTCATCATAGTATAAATTTAAACGTAATGTTAATTTATATTTTTGAAGAAAAGAATCGTTTTTAAAACCCAAATATGATCTTAAAATATTATTGTCTTGGCTACATTTTTCATTCCGAATTAAAGTACTGAAACCCGTATTTTGAGACAAAACTATTAAGGTTTCTTTTATCGAAATATATTGAAATGTTTCAAAAGTTTGTTTTTGGGTTACGATGCCATTTTTAAATACGTTATCTATCCGGGATCCAAGTGGAATTTCGGTTCCAGAAACGTAACCAATTTTACTCTTGAGAAAATTAACTTGGCTTTTGAAGCTCTTAGTGACGGATAATAAATGAGAAATATTAAATTTATTATATAAGAAGTTTTCTGCTTCAGGTTGACCAATGCTTGTTGAATTTTTTTTTAACTAATTGTTTGTAATATTCTGAAACTTTTTCTATCACAAATACAAATTTTTTCCAAAAAATACTTATTATTGACTCTGGAACATTTGAGTGACATCGTAATTCACAAAAAAAGTTATTTATAATTAACTTTATGGAATCTTCAGTAATTATATTTTGATCTTGTGAAATATTTTCACCTGTTACATTATTTTCACATTCATTAGAAAAATCAAATATTTTTTCAGAAAAATGGTTTGAGCTTGAATTACATGAACGATGCTTTTTTATGTAATGTCTAGTAAGGCTTTGAAATGAAGAAAATATTTTATTGCATTTATTTTTCACACAAACAAAATATCCTTTTGCATCCCCATTATTAAAAGGGACATTATGTGTCAATATAAAATGGTTTTTAATTCCACGTAAAAGCCCAGAAATTTCTTCCAAACATATAAAACATTTAATTTTTGTATTTAAATTTAGAATATTACAAATGAACACAAATTTTTGTTAAAAAAATTATTAAAAAACCTTTAAGGATGTTAGCCACCTCTTCCTCAATACCTTCTTTTATTAAAAATTGAGCCAATTCAGATTCATCCATTTCCTAAAATTGAAAAATAATTATAATTAATTTGATGGAAAAAGGTAGCAATTTTTGGTTAAATTAATTATTTCAAATAGCAATATTTGAACTTGAAAAGAACTAATTTGAAATTTTGAAACATTAGTTTGACCAGAAATTACTATAAATTAGTAATAGTTTCGATTTTAATCTTACCTATTAAAACTGTATGTACTGCAAATTTCCAAACTTACCAATAGAAATCCGAAAAATATCCAATTAATTCCAATAATTAAAACACAAACATCAGGTCTAAGTGATATTTCAATATACTATCCATGATTAATTATTAATTATTTATATATATATATATATATAAATAATATATATATACATATATAAATAATTATGATTTTATTTAAAAAAAAAATTTTTTTACGTAATTAACAAAATTTTAAAGTCAATGGGTGTAATATTAAACAGAACTTTTTTAAATTTATTACATAATTATCTTAAGTTTATTACATATTCAATATTTATGTTAATTATTATTATAAACAGAAAGGTATATAATATACATTATTATAAAAATATTATTTATTATGTAGTATTATTATTTAGTTTTTTAAATTAAGTACATATTAGGTCTGTTCGTTAGCTTGATACAAGTTACTTGGATCAATATGTGTCAATTGGATCGTGTTCGTTTGCGTTAGGTTAGGTTAGGTCCAGTATACTCTATGTTCGTTAGCTTTTTTGAACTTGATCCGATCTACTTGGAGTTGCTTTTTTCTAACCTTCCAAAATAGATAGAGTCGAATAGGTTAGTATATTTAATATGTCATTCATACGAAAAATTTAAAATTATATCAAGGCTGCTTTGATTATAAGATGACATATCGTCGCTGTCATGCTACAGTAGTCAATACGCCATTTCTTTCATTCGGAGATAATACGCAATTACTGGAAAATGCATGACATTTTTTAAATATTCGACTTATTTATATAATTCTTTTTTCAAATAATATTATGAATATTTTTGTATCGTAATATTTATATAACAAGAAATTTAATTATATAAAAAATATTATTTAATTCATTTTTATGTAACAAAGTCAGGTATTGAAATATGCAATATCCCTTATCGAAACAAAATTTGGTTAAAACTGGGATATAGAATAAAAATTCGGTATATAGAATAAATCAACCATTTCAATTATTATTATGGGAATAATATGAATATAGAATATAAAATCAAATTGTTTGCTAAATAGTTTAGACATAGAACAAAAGAATCACTTAAATAAAAGTTCAGTGTGATTTCGAATAGATTGTATGATAATATCCTTGATTTAGAATAACAATAACAAATTAAGATTTTTTTTTTAAATAAAACTGCTAGAATTTTTTATAATGTTTTTATATATAAAAAATAATAATAAAAGAAAAACAAACAAAAAATTGTTATAACAAAAAGTTCATAAAACTAAAAATAAAGATTGTTATAACAGATTAACTTTACGGTACTTAAATATTCATTGCACCTTATTTTAAAACTAAAAAAAGTAGTAACATATAATTTAAACTTAATTAATTATTTTTTTTTCGAGATCCTTTTAGATTTCCTAATATTAGGTTTAATTTTAGGGTTTTGGTTGCGTTTGTTCACTTTAGGTAGTATATTAGTTTTGTCTTTGCTTGAGGAACTAATTTCACAATTAATATTTTGATGTCCTTTTTGAATTACTTGATAATCCGAATTATTATCTCCTTGTTTATTTAAATAACCATCAGATTTATTTTTCTTTATCAAATTGTTGAAAAAGAGCTTATCATCGTCGGGAAAAAATTGCAACATAGATTCAAAATCCTTGATTTTTTCGCTTATTTTATATTTAAAATCTCTCAGTGCCTGAGGAACCGGATATGGTTTTTTAGATTCGCCTTTTCCTTTAAATGAAATTGTGTAAGACTTATATGGTTGATCAAACAAAGTTTTAATTTGCAATTTATCATTGCTATTTTTTTGGTATTTAATATTTTTAACTTTCATAAATGGAACTTTGGAATAGTTAAGCATTTTTGCACAAGAAGCAAAATCTCTATAATCATTTGATGTCATTTGCATTATTTTAAATTTCAATTTCCCTTCCGGAATCAATGACAGTTCACGTATGAGCGTAACAGGGCTATAAATATATCGATTTTCAATAAATCGTTCTATAACACTGTGCGTAGAATCTATTTCCTGGATTGAGGAATGTCCTGGACAACAGTATTTTTGTTCAATACTTTTTAAATTAGCTGAATTATCCAAAAAAATGTTGAAGTGCCAAAGCCATTATACTATTTTTATTTTGTGGCACACAGCTGTCTGACCATAAAATCAAATGAGTGACTGGAGCATGATCTCTGCAAATTTGTTGAAGTATTTTAACAAGACCATTAGCAATATGTGTACCTTCACGTCCGCATATACTCTCATTCCAAATTGCGTTGTAAACATGTTTAAAATCATCTATTTTAGCCGTAAGGTTGTAACAGTTTAGTTTCCTTTTATAGTAAAAGCTTGATACATTTGCAATCGGAACTGGGAAAACTTTTTGCATGTCAAAGCAAATTACCAAAGTTAAAGGATCTTTATTATGCCTGTCTTTATCTCTTTCAGATTTTGTGCTAGTTTTATCACAAATGTGTATATCATATACCTCCTGGACTTTTTTAGATGGATTTTGAATCATTTTAAAAGCTTCACAATTGTCGCATAAGTCTTTTTTTGGTTTAAAAAAGCTAATGTTGTACTGTTCGAAAATATTACGGAATGATGTGCGGCTTACTGGTTCTGTTGTATTACCTCGGTACAAATTATACATAATAGTCATATTCATGCTCCGGTCCAGATACTTTTTCTTTGATGTGCTTCGGCAATAGTGGGAATCCACAACTGGATAAGATTCAATATGATCTCTAATCTGTTTCATACGCTCATCAGATATTTTATTTTTTACATGGTGGCCTGAGTTCGGAGACCTTGGAACGTTTACTTGATTATTATTTACATTATTGAAATAATAATAAATACGCATTTTTGAAATATTAAGTGTATTTAAAAATACTTGAATACGTTCATTTTGAAGTTCAAAAAAATATTTATAAGAAAACTTTTTTCGACTATCACAGACATCCTTTTTTCTATGTCGTTTGGCAAAATGTTTTTCTACAAATTTCGAATAAAAATGTGATTTCTTCGATTCATCTAAAGACCAAAATTTTTTATTAATTTCTTTTCTGCTATTCAAATCAATTTTCTGATGGCACTTAAAACAACAATTATTTATATCCAAACATCCTTTTATAATTTTATCTTTTGATTGTTTGGTATCTCCATTTTTTCCTTTATATTCTTCACCGTTTTGTCGTAATTTTTTGTTGATATTACGATTCCACTTGGAGGGATCACGCTTTCTTTTGGGAGTAATTGTATTAACGTTTTCTTGATTTTCTTGAGTGATGCATACAGTTTCAAAATCTGGATCACTACCTGGAACTGCAGATTCTTCCATTACATAAATTACTTCAGCATGAATATTTTCATCCTGTGAGTATTCAAATTCAACAGGTTCATTCTCACAATCAGGAACAATAATAGAACACGGTTCAACTATTACAAATGATTCATTATTTGAAGTATTTTCTTCACATACAAAGTTAAATTTTTTTATGAATTGGTCCAAGTTCAGTTCTTTCACATTATTATTTACTTGTGATGATGAAATCCTAACGAAAAAAAGTTTGTTATTTGTTTGTTCATTATAATGGCCTTACAACTTACTGTGTTTGACTAATATTTTCTTTATCCAGCTTTGATGGAGAGTTACTTTTGTTGGATAGAAATAATGGGTCTTCTATAACATTGCCATCACTTGAAAGGTTTATATCTTGTAACACTCTAAAAATAACTTATTTGTTATCAAATAATTTTATTAATTCAACAAATACCTTTTGGTCGATTCGTCCTTAATTGAATGAGCTTCAGATGAAGTGTTTGAAGTATCTTTTGACATGTTTATTTCAGGTAATAGTCTAAAAAATCTAAAAGTTTTAATACCTTATATAAAATCTGAAAAACACAAATTACCTTTCAGGTGATCTATCCAAAACTTCGGTATTTGAAGTTAATGACATGGTAAAAATCGCAGATTATACAAATTATTAGCTGAATACTTCACTACACGATAATTTCACTTATTTTATGGCAGAAATTATAATTTTATTTGTACATTATACTAGACAAATAATATTTACGTCTGCTTAATAACACGAGTGTAGAACGAAACCAACAATTTTTTGACATATCTAAAATGACCGCTAATATATTACGTTAGAATAAAAATGCACTTTCTACTTTATTTCATACAAATTATAGGATATTGAATAAAAGAACGTGTAAATTTAATATTGAATAATGCGTCTGCGATTTATTTTAAATGAGGAAAGTGATGGCGTATTGAATTAAACTACATTTATTGCTCCTATAGAATAAAGTACATACTAACTAATTTGAAACAATGTCTTGTAATAGGATATTGAACAAAATGACAAAATTTGCTAGTGTATTGAATAAAGTCACGCATCTGAAAAAAATTTAAGTTTGAATTGATATATTGAATATAACTATTGAAGTAATTTCTATATTGCACAAAGTAACTCAGAATATACAAATTTTATATGGAATAAAAATGTTGCAACTATGAATATTGAATATAATTTGCAAAATATGTTATTTCTTAATATATTATATGGTATTGAATAATAAAGTATTAAATTTTTGGATAAAGACTAAAAATGATATCAAAATTTAGCCACAAAACGGATATAGAATAAAAACATCCTAAATATCTCAAAAACGATAGTATATAGAATAAAACTAACACGAAATTCAGATTGCTCAGTATCGTTTTCCTAAGACCTAATATATAACTTAATTTCACAAAAAATGGCGTATTGACTACTGTAGCATTACAGCGACGATATGTCTTTAAATAATGAAAAATAATATGATGAAAATATCATATTATTTTTCATATATGATGAAAAATAATACTGAAATTCCGAAATAAATCGGAATTCGTTGTACATTTAATTGAAAATTTATTCGAAAGAATATTAATAAAAATGGGCATATTTATGATTTATGGTGATTTCACAGTTTATTGAACAGTTGAACTAATACTATATGATTTAAATATATCATTATGATATATTTAATATATTTATTAGAAGTTTACAATGATTATTTACAAAACTTCAACAACATTATATGGTATTTTATTTCATATAAGAGTATCGTGTTTTCTTGTAGAGGCTGATATATGACATATGGTCTGAGCAAGCGCACAGAATTTGGGTTTGGGTCACAAATGAACCTAAAGTGATCTGTGACGTCACTTACTCTAACTCAACCTAACACAACCTAACCTAACCTACTCGGGTTATGTGACCTGAGCAAGCTAACGAACAGACCTATTATGTATAAAAAAAGATATTATAATTATGATTATTATTTAATTTTTCTTTTGACACAGTAATCAAATTTATAAACATAAATGTATTGTTTGTATTAATTATGCGAGAAAAATGTTAATTATTATTTAGTTTATTTTGTAACATAGTAACACTTAAATATTTAGTATCATAAATAGTTGATATTTTATAAAAATAAGTTTGAATGAATGTCCAAATAGTTGAAGCTGCTGAGGGATACTCTAGATTAAATACGTGAAATATTTTAATTTTAAAGCATGTATCAAGTGCTTTAAGAACTGTTACAGCTTTGTATTTAATTTTGTCGAAATATACTAATATTTCTTTGGGTTTTGATAAATGATGACTGAGAGTCTAACACAGTAAATTTTTTTGTTCGTTTTCTTCCAAATGCATCCTTCGTCACTTTTTTCGATGTTGGTGCCAGAATATAATGCAGTAGAAGTAATATTAGTGTAATTCTTCCATCTGAAACAGTAAAATAAAATTTATTAATTTTGGTACTATAAAACGTGCAATTTATTATATTTTCGTAGTCAAAAACTATTCGAGTGTTCTTAATTGTTGACTTATAAAATTACGAAATATTTTTATTTTTTTACTTAAATCACTAGTAGAATTTAATAATTTTAAATGTTCCTGCTCATTTGTAGTCCTAATATTATTTAAAATGGGTAAAATTCCTTTCTCAAAGGCTTCCCATTTATCAAACATATTTACTGCATCACTGAATAGAAACTCAAAATCTATTTGAATCAATCTATACCCCAAGGAGTTTTTATATGTTGACCACTTAGATATTATATTTTCCGGGCAGTTTTTGTTAATGTTGTTGAAGTTTAAACGAAATCCTACAGATTGCTTCCAGTTCTGTTCCAACTCTGTCCATGTAAGATGATCAAACAATAATGAAGTGCGAATGACTTCCCCATCTTCTTCAGATACTGAAAAACATCATTAATACGGTGTAAAAACCAAATATAAAGATATTATCTATTTAAAAAAGAAGAAGAGAAATTTAGTAATTCTAAATTCAAAGTGGTTAATGGACGTGTGGTCATACATGTCAGTAACGAAATTGTTCACATGTCTTTTAAGCAATTTAAATCTAGAACTTGTATTACTCTATTTTTATTTAATAATAAAAATAACATGCATCACTGAAAAAATTAGTTTATAGAAACATTACACATAAGTATAATTTTTTTTGCTGCTGCTTTGGTACCAGACTTAGGCTCGCTACTGAAAATCCCTGCTTTTTTAAATTTGTCTTTGTCATTAAAATATTTGTTGTATATTTTCCCAGTTGGCTCATTATTTTTTCCTCGCATTAAATACCACTCCTAGTTTATTATATGTAATAGAAAAATTGTATTAAATACTTTTTAAATATAGAATATTAGAAAGAAAAAAATGTGGAAAATACATTTGAAAAATCGGAGATCCTTAATGTCTTGAAAAGTTTCACAATTCTGTTTTTGTTACCCATTAAAATTCAAAACTAACATAAGAAAAAAGTTGCACCAAGTTAGTACACAACAATATTTTCACTAAAAATATTTAAAAACGATTGTCCACAAAATTATAAAAATTACATTGTCCATAAATTCAATTAATAAATTTCACAAATTATTATTACAACTTATTATTATTCATCATTATTTTTATCACTGTCAACTCAACTGGTTGAAATACAAACGCAAACTGACTGATATCAGATTAACTTTGTGTTCACTTCCTTATTATTCATGAAAATGTCCATAAATTTATGAATATATCCATATTTTTATGGAATAGTTTTATATTTTTATGGAATTTTCTATAAATTTATGGGTAGTTCTATATTTTTATGGAATAGTTTCATATTTTTATGGAATTTTCTATAAATTTATAGAATCTTCCATAAATTTATGGATAGTTCTATATTTTTATAGAATAGTTTCATATTTTTATGGAATTGTCTATTAATTAATAGAGTCATCTATAAATTTAAGAATAGTTCGATATTATAACCGAGTTCTCCATAAATACTAAAAAGCTCCATAAATTTATGAATATTTAACTTAAAACTGTATACATATATTTATGGAAATTTCTACATAAATATGGAATTTTTCCATATTTTCAAAAAAATTCCATAATACTTAGTGACAAATTCCGATACTTATGAAGTTTCCATAAATGTAATATTATATGACAAAAGTTCTCCATTATTGCTGTTGTAGAACTATATCGGGCCGCGATTATTGGTCCTCCAAATATTATATTAAATTTATTAAATTCATACACGCTTATGAACTGATACTCCTATTGAACTGAAATTTTCGAGATATGCATATCTATCCAAATTAGTAGGGCCGTTAGAACAACTTTTTTACCTAGGACCTTACCCCTCCCATTTATAGGTACATTCGTCAGTTTAAAAGCAGAAATCACTAAGTCAAAAAACATAGTTTTTTAGTAAATCGATATTACTTAGGGATTTCTGATTGTATTATAATAGCACGATTGACTTAGTGCAATAAATGTGCGCCTAAAAACCTAAACAATATCAATTTACGACTTATAAGATTTTGCCAGTATAAAATTGGCATTAGAATGACTTAATTTAGTATAAAAAACCAAAAACTAGGAAAATGTACTTAGTGAACTAAAAAAAACTATGTGGTCATATCTCAGGAATGACATACTAAAAAAAACTATGTGGTCATATCTCAGGAATGACAAAATTGTGTAAAAGTATATGAAATACATAGTTGCATATTTTAATAGAATTTTGACTAAATACGACTTAAAAGTTGTATTAGTGAAAATTCTATACATTCAGATATTAACTAAAGTACGAGCCCATAGCCATATTAATTCGTTTAATAAATTTTGAAATCAAAATATTTACTTCGATACCTAAAACAAAGAAAAAACCGTTGTATAATGTAAAAAGGCTATTTTATTTTTAAAATATGCTCTTTTTACGATAAGAAACAAATAACAAAATTTATTCATGAGAAAAAAAATTAACGGTATTAAAGAATTTTAAATAATATATTGAGTTCATAATAGTTCGTTTACTTCATTTAAGAGTCATAATAGTTCGTTTACCACTGGGTGGCATCACCTCTGCTTTTCAAAACAGCATTAATCCTTCTAGGCATTGTACTTACAAGTTCATGACACATTTCAGGTGTAAATGAACTCCAAATATTTTGTAGTTTTTCCCTTAGTTCATGTGCTGTCCGTACTGGGTGATTTCGTAAAACTCGTTTCATTTTCCCCCATAAATTCTTAATTGGTGAAAGATCCGGACTGCTTGAGGGCCATGGAAGTAGTGTGATTTCTTTTGCAGCTAGCCAGCTTTTAATTCTTTTTGCTGTATGGCAAGCAGCGCCATCTTGCTGGAAAATATATTCACCTTCAGGAGTTTGAAGGTGAGATATCGATGGCAATAAATCTTCTTCCAATATTGTTTCGTACATATTTGCATTGACAATTCCATCTATAAAACGGAGAGAGCCTACTCCTCGAGCTGACATACAGCCCCAAACCATAACTGACGCCGGAAACTTGACTTTACGAGCTAAACAGTCCGAGTGGTAAGCTTCATTTGCCTGTCGCAAGATACGCTTCCTGGTATCGCCAATGCTGACCTCAAACCTGGACTCATCGCTCCAAATAATGGACTTCCATTGATTTGACGTCCAGTTCTTATGGTCTCTAGCCCAAATCACACGTTTTTTCTTTTGGATTTTTGTTAATAATGGTTTTTCTTTAGCCTGTAAGAACGACCTTGTATAAGGATTAGTAAAAAATATTAAAAAGTTACTAAGTTTACCTTATAGAAATTATAACCTAGCTTTTTAATATGTCTCTTACACGTTGATACTGAAATACACTTTTTAACAGCATTTTTAAATTTTAATGTTATTTCCGCTGATGCAGCACGTCGATTTTCTCTCACAATTTTTTTTAATATACGCAGATCAGATGCAGAAATCTTCGACGGTCGGCCAGTTTTTTTTTTCAGTGCGATTTGTCCTGTGGTGTTATATAGTTTTATTATTCCTTGAATGGTAGACTGTGCAATATTAAAATCTTTTGCGATTTGATATGTAGTTTTTTCTTCAAGATGGGCTTTTACAATGGCTTCCCGAATATCAGCAGATAAAGCTTTCCCACGAGGCATTTTATGTGATTTAAACAAAATGTAATTAAATACTAAAATGCAAAACAATCATATGGATACACTGATGCTATTTTGTGAAAGAGAAAACAACTAACGGTTCCTTTAAAATTCCTCTGAGAATAGTAAACGAACTATTATGACTCTTAAATGAAGTAAACGAACTATTATGAACTCAATATATTATTTAAAATTCTTTAATACCGTTAATTTTTTTTCTCATGAATAAATTTTGTTATTTGTTTCTTATCGTAAAAGAGCATATTTTAAAAATAAAATAGCCTTTTTACATTATACAACGGTTTTTTCTTTGTTTTAGGCATCGAAGTAAATATTTTGATTTCAAAATTTATTAAACGAATTAATATGGCTATGGGCTCGTAATTAATAAATTTATCGATTTGTGAAAATTCTGCATATGGTGGTGTAACAAGTTTTATTTTTTTTTATATAAACATAGTTTCTAATATTTATGATGAAACTTTATAAATATAATTTGTCGCTAAAGAGTTTTGCTATTATTTATGGGAAATTCTATATAAATACAGAACGATTCATAAATATATAGAAACGGTACATTTATAATTATATCTAGGGTTACCACATTTTTTTTTGTAAAAAGAGGACACTTTGATTTCCGTGATGAAGGGGGGTATCGAAAATACAAAAACTCATCGGAAAACGACCACTTTATTTTTGAAGACTGACAAAAAAATAGAAATAGAGTATACCGATAAAATAATTGCTTAACAAATGATTTTATATAACAAAAATTAAAATATGTATTTATTCATATACAAAAAAACAAAAATAAAAATAATTAATACTGCTTTTCCTCAAATATTAAATAGTTAAAAATAATATAAATTAAATTACTAAATTAAATTTTATGATTATATCACACTTCAATGGCTTTGTATTTTTCGTTACTTCGAACTGCAGCTAATAAAGCTTTATTTTTAAGGATGTGCTGCCAGTACGACATTTAAAATATTTAATCCATTTTTCATCTAATGACAATTCCGCAAATCCTGTATTATTTTCCATATCTTTTATAAAATCTTTTAAATTGATACTTTGGTCAAATAACAGACTCGCATCAATTTGACCGTCATTTTCTTTCAGATATTGAACTGATTCTTCAATGTAGTTCCAAGATGGTTCAACGTTTAGTCTCATCCATTCAAATATTTTAAATTGGTCAAAAGAGGTAGTCCATTTTTTTAAATACGATATTCCACGTTCGTAAACATTTAAAAATTCATATTTTATAATTTCACTTCTATCATTTTCGTTATTATTTCTTATTATTTCTTTCACTTTCATTGGTAAGAATTCATTATTTTTTCTTTCAGTTAATATTTTTGAGCCTCATTCAAAATTAAACTAATTTCCAGTAAAGAATTTTTGTCTCTTTCCATTGCTTACATTCTGGAATGAAAAATTGTCATTAAGGAGTGAGCAAACCATAAGTAGCTCTCGTTCAATGAGTTTTCAAAAAAGTTTTTGAGAATAATTGGATGTTGATCTTCTGATAGGAAAAAGGACTTTAAAGCAGGAAACATTTGAAGAAGTCTATTGAGAACAGGAAATAGCGATAGCCACCTTGTCTTAGAATGAAATAAAAGCTTTCTATACTCAATTTCAACAAAAGTACTAAATTCTTTCAAAGCTTCAGTTCGAACTGTATAAATAGAAAAAAAGTTGTAAATTTTCAAGACAATTGATTCTAAATCTATAGTTAATCCATCGAGAGTATGTTGTACATAATTGTTCAATAAATGTACTGGGCATCCAATTCCAACCAAAGGTTTATTTAATTTTTTTTCCAATCTGCGGTAAATGTTGGTTGTTCCCCTACGATCAACTCCACCAAAATTGGTATTACAATTATCTCATGTAAATGCAATACATTTACTTAACAAATAATAAATTGCATATAGTCTCGGACTTTTCATCAGGTACGGATTTAAAATCCAATAAACAATGTGTAGTTCCAGTTTCTTTTGAAAAATATTGTATTAAAATTGGGAACATTTTGATTGAACCGTGATTAGATCCATCTGCACAGACACCTACATATTTAATTGATTCTTCTCTTACCTTTTTCAACATAGTTTCTAATAAATGTGGTGCTAAAACCATGTTTACGATAGCCTCCGTTTTGGTTCTTGCTGACGAAAACTTTGTGGCTACTTCCGAATCCGAAAATACGCGTCGATATAATTTCGTAGAACAATCACAAGATTTGAAACTTTGGTGATGTTTGACGGTATGGAATACTATCGTTGCTTCTGCTGCCAAAATTTTGTCTTCTAATTTGCTGTGCTGCTGTACAAAATAATCACTCAATTTTTGTTATTGGATGTTCGATTTGTGCTTTGTTGATTGCAAATGCTGCTCCAGATCTGCTTTACCCTTGTTGCTTATAGAAACTATATTTTTCCAGTTGGCTCATTGTTTTTTCCTCGCATGAAATACCACTCCTAGTTTATTATATGTAATAGAAAAATTGTATTAAATACTTTTTAAATATAGAATATTAGAAAGAAAAAAATGTGGAAAATACATTTGAAAAATACATTTGATGTCTTGAAAAGTTTCACGATTTTGTTTTTGTTACCCATTAAAATTCAAAACTAACATAAGAAAAAAGTTAAATATATGCAAAAATATTTAAAAACGATTGTCCACAAAATTATAAAAATTACATTGACCATAAATTCAATTAATAAATTTCACAAATTATTATTACAACTTATTATTATTCATCATTATTTTTATCACTGTCAACTCAACTGGCTGAAATACAAATGCAAACTGACTGATATCAGATTATCTTTGTGTTCACTTCCTTATTATTCATGAAAATGTCCATAAAGTTATGAACAAAAAAGAACATGATTAAATAGAACAAGATAAAAAAGAACATGATAAAAAAGAACACGATAAAACAGAACAATGATAAAACAGAACAATGATAAAACAGAACAATGATATAACAGAACAGTGATAAAACAGAACAGTGATAAAACAGAACAGTGATTAAACAGAATATTTGGAAAAAGTGAGGTGAGTGAGGTTTTCTTTGGTAAATGTTCCAAAACATCTCTATTCACTGATGCTAATGCATATCCCAGAACATTTCTTGGAGTTGCACCAATTGCCTTCATGTCCTTCTTCATCTTAGCCTTTAAAATATTTGCCAGTGCTTTTTGAGGATTTGATTGATGGCAGTGTTGTGGGACCTCTCCAACGATGATTTCTTCGTGTGTCTTAGTAGACTCTGCATCTCCAGGTGATGACTCCGCTTTCGTTTTCCCTATACTTTGTATATTCGTAGCCTTGGTACAATACACATTTTTTTTTTATTTGTGAGTGAATATTCCATGGTGATGCTTTACTTATTTATTTTATTATTTATTTAATGCTATACTTTAACTGAATCAGTTGGAACACAAATCTATAATGATAATAGATCTGGTCAAACATGAATTTATAAGCAAATGGTTCTGGTGAAAAATAAATTTATCGCCAATTTAGAGGTACTTGTGTTTACGTAATTTTATTTAATTCAAATTTAAATTTTTTAATTACCAACACTTGTAATTAAAAAATCCAAATTAAAAAAACCCTTTGGTTTTGCCGGTATACTTATAATTAAATAATCCATTTATTCAACAGGTATATAGGTACACTTGTAATTAAAAAATTCAAATTAAGAAACCCATGTGTTTAGCAGGTACACTTATAACCCCTTTGTTAGCAAGTACTTATAATTTTTTTTATTTTAATATATTTATGCGCAAAATATTTAAAAAAAATATATATAATATATTTTTTTTAAGATGTTCTGTTTTATCACTGTTCTTTTTTATCACTATTCTGTTTTATCACTGTTCTGTTTTATCACTGTTCTGTTACATCATTGTTCTGTTTTATCATGTTCTTTTTTATCATGTTCTTTTTTATCTTGTTCTGTTTTATCTTGTTCTGTTTTATCATGGAATCGTTACTTTGAAGACTATAATCAGAATCGATGTGTCCAACATCCATATAAAATTGGTATATGGATTGTTCACTATTTAATCTATTTGTTCACTATCACTACTTTTATTTGATATTCCCTCATTTTTATTTTTATTAATATTTTTATGAATTTTTAATTTCATGGGCTACTTCGTAATACATTTTTTATCCATTTTTACATTTAATTATTCTGGTTTATATATTTATATTTCACTTTAATTTTATATTCTTTGTGAATCATTAACAAGTTGACATGTCTATTAGGTAGTTTTCTTTCTGTTAATGCTAGTGAACCGTTATGAAAATGTTATTGGACTTTTTTTGTAGTATAAAAACATTTTTTTATACATTATTCGAAAGTTCAAATTTCGGAATTTGTTTAATTTCCATTAGAAACCTTATTCCATCTAAAGTTAAAACTGTTGAATAATGGGGATCTTGTAAGTATTGTTACATGATCCTAATTTAGATGGAAAACTACAACAACGCTCCAAGCAAAAAAAGCCTCCCTAATTTTAATATTTATACAAGCATTTTTCTGTTGTATTTTTATAGAGAGTTCAATATATGTTGAACCCCTTAATCTTTCACATATATTAATATTTATTGATAAACTAACAATATTTATCAAAGCCCAATCACTATCTATTTCTTGGAACTCTTCCAATTGAAATAATATTGGTTGTTTTATATTTTCATTGTAGACGTATTCTAAATTATCAGCTTTATAAATAATAAAAAATTGTGTGTTAAATTATTTATATTCTTGTATTATTCACTTTTCTGGTAATATGTTTGTGTCCAACAATGTGCCCATTTTTTTCATAAAGATATGCATCACAGGATTCGAAAATATTGCATGGTCCTTATAGCTAATATTTATATGTTATTAACTGTAATATTTGTACTCCAAGGTATATAATATTTTGCAGTTGGGCGGTGAATTTGAAAAATTATTTTGACTCTTATCAGTTGGAAGTAATATGTATCTTATTCCCAAAATCAGTTTATATAAATATATATAAATATTCATACATTAATAATCTTTTTAACAACTCTTTTGCATGATGAGTCCTTTTTGTTTGGAGGGTATCATTCATCTGTAGCGGTGTGACATGCCTTGCATTTAAGCACAACTTAGCTCGCCGGATTGGGGTGGTTCTTGCTACGTGAATAATACTAATATTACTTTATCAAATTTATTTAGCATCTCTGAGTAGCATACAAGCCTGAGAAGAGGAAATATTCCTCACCTGTATAGGTAGCTACAAAAATAAATTAGTACCGGAAGAAAATTATTATAACTAAAATTAAAACAGATTGAATTGAAATTACTATAAAAATTGAAAGAATGCAAAAATAAAAATAACTACTAAATCTAATCGGCGTGACTTCTATAAACCATAAATGGATGTTATGGGTTAATGATGTAAATTTGTAATAGATCAAAGTTGATTTAATTTTTTTTTTCCAGAAAAAGAAACAAAAATAGTTTGTTTGGCGGGTGTTATGCGCAGCACGCCTAGCTATGCTCTAGCTTAGCTCGTCGGATTGGGGGGGTTCTTAAGCGCTGCCAATAGTATTACAAAAATTATTATTTACGTGCCTTTTTTTTTTAAATAACCAAAAAGAATAATTTTAGATGAAATTTAAAATCAATATTTAAGTTAAAAAAAAATCGCAAAAGTTGTATAAAAGTTACCACGATAAAAAAATTCCCTAAAAAAATACAAAAAAAACAAAGGTGGGTTATTCCTTCTACGGCTTTGTCCAAAGATACCTCTCTATGCAGGACATGACCAGATGGTACGTCATGCTCCGTGCCCTCCCAACCATGGACCAAATAATTTAAAAAAATCATAATCGAAATTATGATGTTCGGCCCCCATACGTAACCTTATGCTGGCTCACATAAATCATTAGAAGCGCTTTTAAAACTTTCGTGAAACCGGGAATAAGTAAAATAATTTACTTAGAATTAACAAATCGAAGGGTGTAAATTGTACAAAAAAATTTCAAAAAAACCTACCCATTACAAATTTAACCCTAGGCTTACCCACCCTCTTGTAGGTCAACGTATAAAACCGACACCACAACCATGACAATGTATCGCCTATTTAAGACCGTTGTCCCTAACTAGATAGATCATTCTGGTTTAGGCCTGAATGATCTGTTTAGATTTGAGTGCACCGTTATCGTTCATTACGTAAAAGTAATAACAAAGTTCACCACCAGGGCTTATAAATCAGTATCCCATACTGGGATTCATTCTTTCTTTCCAAATAAATAAAATAAAATAATTCAAATTAGAATACAAAATATAATTTTTTTCTATAAAACCATGCTATTATTTATAATTTATTTTTTAATTAACAAATTCTTTTTATTTGTTTTATAGATTGTGATTATAATTAAATTTTACAAAAATAAATTTTACAAAAATATTCCTTCCTTTTTAAAAAAAAAATACTTTTCCAAAATCACTCATATGATTTTTGAAAATCTAATACGACGAAAAAAATATGACCAAATTTAATAAACTTTAATACGACGAAAAAATTATATGGTTAATTTTAATAAACTTTGATACGACGATATAAAAATAATATAACCAAATTTAATACTAAAATAAACGTGTATACTGTACTTACTCAACTGCCATTCGAATTGATGCGCATCCAATCGATGAGGTTGGTTTAGTAAATATTTTTTTTTGTGTATTAATAAGTTTTTATTTAATATATAATAAAAAAAAATTCTTTATATTTCCATTTAAATAGGTATATAAATATAATTTTCTATGTCCCGATAAATTCTTTTATTTATTTACTAAAAAAATAAAATCAAAAATTTAACTTTTTTTTTATTACCATAATACATATATCCATATCTATATATGTATATCTAACCATAACAGATTAATTAATTATATATGAGTATATTTTTATGAGTGACTAATTCTACTATATTATATTTTGGAAAGTTATTTTCTTTTTACATCTCTATCAACAAAATATTATCATCAGTTACTACTAAGAGGTATTTTTCAGAAACTTTACACTTTTTTTTTTCAAAAAATATTTAATTTTTTTTTTTTTTTAAACTAAATAACAATTTAATTTTAATTGAACATTTGTTATAGGTTCGATTTAATCATATGATCGGAAGACCACTATCATTCCGCTTTCGATCATTATGATTAATTTATCCTTAATTATATAAATTGTCAAGTGTGGTGAGAGTGAGTGAATTAATTTCTTCATCATCACTTAAATAAATTTATTATTGAAACAAATGAATTTATGAATCTTTCTTTGAGTTTGATTTTAGTTCAATTTGGAAAATCAATTTTTTTTTTTTTATTTTAGCTATTTATATTTTCATTAAAATCTTTTTACTTTCAACTTCAATTTAAATTCAAATTATTTTACTCTCAATTTCAAATTTATCTTTATTCAAATTATTTTACTTTTAATTTCAATTTTATTTAAATCACTTTACTTTTAATTTCAAATCTATTTAACTTATTTTACTTTTAATTATAAATGTATTTAAATTATTTTATTTTTAATTTCAAATTTTATTTAAATTACTTTACTCTTAATTTCAAATTTATTTGATTTTATTGAAATTATTTTAATTTGTATTTCAAACTAAAAGTATTTATTTTTACTCTTAAAATTTTTATTTACTTGAACTTCTTTTATTTTGAATTGTACGTTAATATTACTAGAATTAATTCTGTTTTAAATTTTATTCTAATTGAAAGTATTTTGTTTTAATTTCTATTTTAATTAATACGTTTATTCTTAATTTAAATTTTGAATTTAATTTGTTTGAAATTGTTTTATTTTCACTTTAGCATTTTTTTTTTATTTTTTTTGATTCATTTTCATTTTAATTGACGTACTTTATTTTTATTATTTTTTCTTTAAATTTCAGATTCATTTCTATGAAATATTCAATTTTAACTTTTAAATTTCCAAATTGATTTAAATAAAATATTTAATTTTAATTTTTAAATTTCAAATTTTATTTTAAATGAAATATTAAATTTTAATTTTTAAATGAAATATTTAATTTTGATTTTTTTTTTATTTCAAATTGATTTAAATATCTTTGAATGTTTGTCATTGAATTATATAATTAAATTCTGATTTTCCTCTTGTAACTGTGATATATTTTTAATTTTTTTTTTTTTTTTTTTTTGTAAACAATTCTTAAATGTGATAAGGTTTGATAATATTTAAATTCTAAAGAATTAACTGTGATACAGTTAATTTTAAAATTCTTTTAACTGTGATATATTTAATTTAAAAAAATCAATTGTAATCAAATTTAATTTAGAATTTTAACTGCTATCTAAAATAAATTTTTTTTTATATATATTTAATTTTCTTTTAAACATTTTTAACTATGATATTTTTAATTTCTATAGAAAAAATTTCAACTATGATATTTTCATTTCAATAGAAATAAATTTAACTGTGATATTTTAATTTTAATCGAAATAATTTTAACTGTGATATTTTAATTTTAATAGAAATAATCTTTCTAACTATGATATATTTAATTTTTTACCGAAATATATAATTTTTTTTAACTGTGATATATTTAATTTATATGTGAGAATTTTATTTTCTCTAAACTTTCAATAAACATTTTATTACGAATTATAATTCTTGTAACTGTGGTATATTTTACTGTTTTTACAAAAGTGATGAATTTCACTGTCTGTGCCACATGAAACACTTTCACTTTTGTAATTTGTACGTTTTTTACTTTTAGCATTTCACAGATTAATTTTTATTTATGCTAAACCACAGCCATAAAAATTTACAAGAATTAGATTTTTTTTCGACATCTATGTATATGCACTTCTTTGCTATATTCCTAATACTAATTATATAAAAATTGGTTACTTGTGATGAAAATTTTTGATAATTTCCCTTTATTGTTGATTTCTTCTTCGACTTGGATTTTTGTTAATTCTTTCCATGCTACGAATTCTTCTTTTATTGTTTTCCTTTTTATTTCTTTTCGAGCTACAAAATTTCGGGCTCCAACAAAATTTTGTCTTCTTCTTTTTTTCTTCTTTTATTTTTCTGTCCCACGATGGTTTTTTTTTCTTTCAATTGTTTAATCCCACGATGGCTTTTTTTCTTCTTTCAATTGTTTAATCCTACGATGGTTGTTTTTTTTTTTCTCTAAATTTCTACTTTGCTTTCCTTTTGTTGTTTTTCCTTTTTCTTCTCGGTCTAATAATTTCTTGTAATTCACGAATACGCCTGAATGTACAACGATAGGAGTGACGGTTTTACCTCAATTTTTCTTACACTAATTAAATCTGACAACTTTTGCTCTTTATTTTCGTTGTATTGTATAAAATCAACACAATCCATTTTTTTTTGATTTAATTAAAACTTTAAAATTTTTATCAATCTTATAAGAAAATTTAATCTTATAAACACGTGAATTAATTTTATTAGACACTTTTATTTTAAGAGACACGTCTGGACTGCTCAACATCAAATTATAGAAAAAAGGATTGAACATTTCCGTCCACGCACTACACTTCTGTTGACCTTAATTCTGATTCCCACTACCAGACGTCTACACGAATAATCACTTGAAAAAGTTATTTTCTCTGTTTTTTTTTCTTAGTCCATATGACATTTTCGCCGCTTTTTATTCGAGTCTGGAACTACTCTATATATATAATACTATATATACTTGGCTGTCATATGCCAGATGTCAAGTGACCATTTTCTCAGTTGTCTGCGCAGGTGGTTTGTACATTATATTTTTTTTATTTCTTTTTTTCTTTAATTAATTCTTTTATAATTAATTTGTTATTATACAATTTCTTTTTAGATAATATTCATACCATGGTGGGTGTCACGTTACATAACCCTGTGTGTATTCTCCCTGAAAAGACCGATTCTATATCATCCCAATATATTCCTTTGCTTATACCTTCACGAGAATTAATTTTCTGTTTAATAAAAATAAGGCAAGCATATTTTATTCTCAAAATGGTTTTTTCCTCCAACGGTTTCACATGTTCTATTTCTGTCTTTCAATGGTTCAATATTTTTTTGAGAGCTAGCTGATCCTGATGTCAATGTCAAAACTGATTTGAATTTCTCAACACAATCCATTTTTTTTGTGGGTTTCCCCGAAATAAAAATAAAATTATAAATGAAATAAAACAGTTTTGTAATAATTCAATTTTAAAAATTTAATTATATATATAATTAATAATGAACGAATGGTTTTATGTTCAAAAGATAGAAATAATAATTCATAAAATAATTTGAGTAAATGGTTGTATACTCTTAAAATTTTTGTTTTTTCAAATAATTTGAAGCATCTTTTGGCGACGCCCAATCTCTTATTTTTAAATAGAGTTAATAATGTCTTGCTTATTACATTGGGAAACTTAATCAGAGGTCCTTCGTAGTCAAATTTGACTTTAAGTTCTTCTTCTCTTTCTACCCGCTTAAGAACAGCAATCTATTTATTTTGTTTTTTAACCAATCCTTTGTTTGGATTATTTCGGTTAATTTTTTGTAATTTTTCAATTTTCTCATAGATTTGTTCCTTATTTAATCTTTCATAATTATATTTATTTTTCCAATTGCTTTCGCTTTCTGTAAATTTAATAACTGGTTTATCCCAGTTTCCATTAAATATGTGTTCCCAATCCGGTTTAACCAATAATTGCTGTTGCATAATTGCCGCTTTCTTATCATGTTCTACAATAATCATTTCCACTTGTTTGATAGGTTTAAATGAATGTGAACCAGTGTCATTATTTCCACTATGATACTCTTTACAATATTTATTAGGACACTGCTTTCTATTTTGTTTATGTCCTGGATGTTTGAAAAAGCGAAAATGTTCTTACATCCTATTGCAACTAAAGCATTTATGAACATGTCCAAGTTCTTCACTAAACGTTTGTTCATTCGCTATATCATCAGTTTCAATAACATTTTTCTTCCATTGGTCTTCAATGGCAGCAATTCGCTCCGCTATGGTGACACGAGCTTTATTTTTAATTGGTAAACAAGGATATTCTTTATCATCTAGTAATCGCCCTTGTTTCGAAGCAACTAGTTTCATTTCTAGCTATTCTCTTCTATATTCCAATTCTTCTTGTCTATTCAACATTTCTAATAACCTTTGATGTTTTTCGAATAATCCTTTCCTGTCCAAAACAGCTGAATAATCGGTGAATCCTTTTTGACTCATAATTAAATTTTATTAGTTATTTTATTTATTATTTTATTTATTTATTTATCTTTATTAAACTTAAGTATTTCACTCAATTCAAGTTTAAATTTATTAATTCGCTTGAATTTGTAAATATTATTATATTATTATTTTATTTTATTATTCTTAATTTTGTTTATTTTTAATATTATTTTATTTTAATTTTTATTTATATTTATATATATATATATATAATGTTTGGTTTGTATTAATTTCAAACTTTAAATTCAATTGAATAATTCTCAAACTATAGGCTCTACGAGTGTAGTAAGAATCAACTAAAAGTTAATTTTGAAAAATTAAAATTCTATTTTAGCTACAAAGTGGATAAGTAGCTTGTGTAAATACTGTTTCTTCCGAGTCCTTAGAATCAACTTCACAATCTTATTGTTTAACGATCGTTATATTGGTTAATTCATTTTCAGATTCACTTCTCTTAAAAAGAGTTAATGTAAATCCAATTTGAGATATAGTAAAACGGATCAAAACTCCAAAAAGATATGTAAATAGTGGTTTACATTGATAACCAAATATAGTCAAGAATACCATTCTATAGTATAAATTCATCCATAGAATTCACTATATCTGGAAGATCACAGATTATCTTTTCACCATCTGTGGTATCTTCTTTATGGCATGAGATTTGCATCTTTACCAATAGTTGATATTATTAATAAATTTTTAACGATTAATTAGTATTACACGAATTTTAAAATAGATAGACAATTTTGGCTGACTATAAATATTTTATTGACAAGTTCTCTGCCACACTTTAAATAAAATAATAAATTTTTATTTTAAATTTTTAAGTTTAGTAATTTTTTTAATTATTTACACTATATAATATATGTATTCTATATAGTTATGTGACAAACGACCAATTTGAGTTCTGAATAATAACTGAATTTTATTTTCAAATTTATGTATCTTAATGCTAACAATAATTCGTAAAACAAACGTTACAATTAAGATTTCTTATTATGTAAAATGCAAACTATGCACAAAGCGCATTATTTAAATATAACGAAAAAATTGTGAGTATTGGCTTACAATTATTTCTTAGGAAAAAACATCACGCTGTTTGTGGAATGTTTACACAAGTGTTTTCTTGAAATTTAGATTCTTATCAGTTTTACTGATGAATTTAATACTTATTATCTGAGAAATACGATTTCTTTTATTAGAAATAATATTTTGGATATAAATTAGAATCCATATATAACTCTTCCACCCTGAGATTCTTCCGTCTCGGGAGAATTATTTTTTGTGTTTTTATCTTTTATTGATACGTTATTTATGATGTTTTTCCCTTTATCACAAAAAATGTTTTTAAAAATTATGATAATTACAATTACAATTATACATACAATTAAACGTTAAGTTATTGATTTCTTTGGTTAAATGAAAATTTTACATAGGCATTATTATGCTACTTTTAAATGTTTTATCATTGTTATAAAATATCATATTATTAAATTCTATTTTACAATTAGAAAATTTAATTATATTATTGCCTTCTATTACAGCATTGTGTTTAATACAAGTTTGGTTTAACAATACTTTATCAATATTTTTAGTTATTATCATACCACTTTCTATTTCTTCTACAATTTTTTCTTTGTTAATTTTTATTTTGCACACATTATTCTTTGATAATAAATTTTGGATACATCTATTTTTGTGTAATCTTAAATCTTTGATAGTGGTAACACTATTGTGAAAATTATAAACTTTATTTATAATATAGCAAAGATTAAATAAAAAAATAATCTACTGCAAAAAGTCTTAAATGTTCGTTTAGTGTTCCATGCAACCGTTCTATGTCGCTATTTCCTGTCTTATTTGCTGCAGTAGTTTGGTGAAAATATATTTTATTTTCTTTTAAAAACATTTCTACGGCACTGTGTAATATACATCTTTCACTGTCTGATATTAGTTTGTTAATTTTTCCTAGATACTGAATTCTTTCTTTAAGAGCTTTTAATATTGAGATCCACGTTCTATCATCTAGTTTGTGGATGGTAGCATATTTTGAAAATTTGTCAATAGTCATTAAATAAGCTTTGTTCCTTTCAGGAAACCAAATATCAATATGAACAATGTCATTAAAATTATTAGGGGTCTCTGTAACGTTATAAGTTATTTTGTTAGGGTTGCGATCATGTTTCGCAAGGTTGCATGTTTCGCAATTGTTAATTATTTTACTAATTTCTACCATTAGATTAGGGTAGTAAAATTTATTTTTTAATTCCGTAAAAACTTCGTTTATACCTCTGTGATTTTTCTCTAAGTGTTCATTTTTAATAATAGTAAGTATTTCATTTCAATCCGAAATGTCAGTTAATTTAATAGAGGATTTTAAGATTTTTAATTTTTTATTATTAGAAAAATAGTCTTTATAAATATTTTGGAATTTTAAAAATAGGTCTTTGTTATTGTAATAGATGCACATAATACCTTTATCAATAAGTGTTCTTTGCATAATAGATAGAAGATTACTTTCTTCAGTTACAACTATTTTATTATGACATATTTTATGAATAATCTTTAGAGTAATACTTTCTTTGTTACCTTCATATAAATAAATTTGATTTTTAAATAGGTTTACCGGTCTGTCAGTTATATAAATTAGATTCGAACCATCTTCATCAGCACTATGAATAGTGGCTCCGGTAGACATATTTTCGTTATTATAAAAATTTTCTTCAAAGAGAGTCGATAAATTGGAATTTGAATTTGATAATGCTTCTTCGCAATCAAATTCGTCTTTATTTATTTTATTATCATTAATAATATTTATTCTAGAAAGCCCGTCGGCAACGAAATTTTGTTTCCCTTTGACATATTCAATGTTAAAGTCAAACTGGTTTAATCGAATTTTCCATCTCTGCAGTTTGCAATTAGGTTCTTTTAACCCATTGAGCCAAATGAGTGGACGGTGATCAGTCTTAATAGTAAAATTCCTTCCAAAGAGGTAAGGGCGGAATTGTTTAGTTGCCCATACATTGGCAAGGAGTTCTTTTTCAATAGTAGAATAGTTTGTTTCGTGTTTATTTAAAGTTCTGGATATATAGTGAATTGGGTGGTTGTTCCGCATTAAGACAGCACCCAAAGCATAATTTGAAGCATCAGTAACTAATACGAATCTTTTCTCGTAGTCTGGGTAGGCTAGGATCGGATTTGTAGTTAGCAATGTCTTTAATTTCTCAAATGAGTTTGTGTTAGCAATGTCTTTAATTTCTCAAATGACAGAGAATAGTCTTTTAAATCTATTTTTGCATTTTTTCGCAAATTGTAACCCTGAGAGGATAATTGGAATGGCTATTTGTCATCAGCGCCATTTTTTTTTTAATTTTATTATCCATCTACGCAATGAAATTAAGAGAAGGACAAACTATAACTTGGAACAAGGCCACCTGTAACTCACCATAGGAATTATAATGCTAGCATTCACCTAGGTATTACCAGTCAAAAAAAAAGAACTTAAATTTAATTTTTTTTTCCTCTCTCAATTTCCAGGTTACGTGCAATTATTTCGGAGGAATAAGATTGTTTAGAACCCGTGGAAATTGTTGTCCGGCTAGGTCCTCAGCCATGTGAGGCGTGGGTTCACCAATCCACCTGTCAGCAACAATACAAAAACAGCGAAGGAAAGGAAGAAGGAAAAATGCTCCGTGTCGAGTTCAATCCATAGCGGACTAACCACACATCACTAAAAAAATTCTACAATAAAAAATTTTGTAACTAATGTAATAAATTATAACACCAATAATTTTTTTATTCCAAAAAGAAATGATGTGTTTCCTCTATTTTATTTTTAAGAGTTATAAAAATAAAAAAAAATTTAACAATTTTCGACCAACCAAATTTAACTCTACGTTGGTTTTTTTTTTTTTTTTGTTTTCATATAATAAATTTTCTTCTTTTAATTTGGTCATACATCCGGGGTTTTCTTTTTCCTCCGCTTAACACACTTTTTAAAATTTTATAATAAAAATTTACCACGTACGTTTAAGAACCAGCCTGACATGTCGAGGAAAGTCCGATGAACGTACGACCTATAATTTTAAAATTTGAAACCAGGAAGGAAATTAAAAAAAAACCAAAAATAATAACAGTAGTAAGGGCTATGAGAGTTCTAGGCCAACGTTTTACACACCCCTGAATTTGCTATTTTGTGAAAGTGAATTAAGGGGTGTGTTGGTAGTTGTTGGTGTCTGTCGTTTTGTCTGTCGGTCTGTCGTTTTGTCGTTTGTCGATGTGTCATAGTGTCTGTCGTTTTGTCTGTCGGTCTGTCGTTTTGTCGTTTGTCGGTGTGTCATAGTGTCTGTCGTTTTGTCTGTCGGTCTGTCGTTTTGTCGTTTGTCGATGTGTCATAGTGTCTGTCGTTTTGTCTGTCGGTCTGTCGTTTTGTCGTTTGTCGGTGTGTCATAGTGTCTGTCGTTTTGTCTGTCGGTTTGTGGGGCTGTCATTGTTGTTTAATGAGCATGTTTTAGTGTGTGTGGGGGGGCGGGTTGGTGTATTGGATATGATGTGTGGGATGGGGTGTGGGATGGGGATGTGTGATGGGGGTGTGGGATGGGGTGTGGTTGGGGGTTAATGATGTTAGTATTGTGTGTATAAGTTTTAACCTTTTAACAAACTCCATTAGTTGATATTTGCTAAATTTAAGATTTTTGTGGTTAGTCTTATCAGTGAATTTCACAATTTTCGTTTATGCTTTGTATTTAAATTTTGTTAAATTTAAAATATATTCTAAATAAAATTATTTTCCTTATCAGTAATAAGTTGTGGTTTATGAATGAATTTTTTTTTGTGTTATTGAATATATAAACAAAATAATTATATTTTGAGTTTTGCTATTAGAATTTAGCTAAAACAAATGTTAAGGTTTTAGATGTCAAGGTCATTTTTACTATGCAAATTTTATTCCGAATAAATTATTTTCCTTATCAGTAATAAGTTGTAGTTTATGAAGTATAGCTAAAACAAATGTGAAGGTTTTAGATGTCAAGGCCATTTTTACTATAAAAATTTTATGTTTGATAGTGAGTATAGAGTAAAACATATGTTAATGATTTAGATATCAAGGTCAAATTTACTATTAAAAGAATTTATGTAAATAAGATTTAAAATAATAATAATAATAAATATATATATATATACCGTCTACTTTAGATAAAATATATTTAGTTAAAAATAGATCTAAACTGACAAAGGTTGATTTATTATAATGTGGGAAAATTTGAAGACAATTACTACATTTGATGGTGATGATGATGATGATGATCATGATGAAATACTACAATCAATGGAGAACTATATAAATCATAAATTATTATTGCTAGATAAATTTTTAAAAGTTTATAAAAATTTCATGCTTGATGAGCATAGAGAGGAATTTGAAAATTATCGGAAAGCATTAACGAAATTAGTGAATGTTGAAATGACATTTTCAATTCATGGGTCACACTATTCAAATTGTATATGGTCTTCTGATGACGCAACATCTGGACCAGATACATGTGCATGTAGCAGTATAAACTTTATTGAAGATTCTTGTATAAAACTTATGCGATTATATATGAGATTGGCTGACACAAATAATTTCTTATTAAGCTAAATAAAATACATACTTTATTACAAATGTTAATTGTATAATTGAAAATAAATAAAGTTAATGAGATTTGTAAATTGGGTTACTTAGTTTTGATTTTTAGTATGTTACTAACTGTGTGAGATATAACATTAATGATGAGCAATAATTTCATAAAATGTTTTTTAGAAAAATATGATGGTGTGCTATTGAAAGAACATAAAGATATAATAATTGATTTTTATATCAGATTTCCAAACACAACAGACACATATACACAACAAATGAAATGTGAATGCACATATACATGTGCTTGTGTTATGGAACTTTTAAGAAAACAATATATAATGAAAATAATGAATTACTATAAATATCCAACAAATTATCAAATAAGTTAATAGTAGTTAATTAAGCGAGTTGTAGTGAAGATGTTTTGGTGTGAAAATATTTATCATGGACAGAAATATTGTATTTGCATGAGAAAATGGAAATCCTTTAAAATAGTTAATGTGAAAATTTTTGGTTCGGTGTTAGAGCTTTGGGCAATTCCTGAACATGGTGATGATAAGGTTTTATTACTATCTGTAAGAAATGGTGAATCTTTACCAACATATCGAAATTGGGGTCTTCAATTTCTTGAGTGGCAGCATGTTCAAATTGAAGTTATGGGTGGTGATATAGGAATAGCCGGTGAAATAAATAATATAAGCAATGAGAGAAAATGTTTCAAAATAAACAAGTTTCCAATTGACTGTCCATTCGCAGTGGACGATGATTGGGAGATTATTGGAAAGAAAACATCAGAATCATTATCTCGTACTACCACATCTATATATAGAAAAGCAGACAACATAGTTGTGGATAAAAAATCAGAATTGATAAACAGGCTTAATAATGCTTTACTACAATTAGAGAATATGATGGAAAACTATGGCGATAGAGATACTGTATATAATATGAAACAAAAAATTACGAGCTTATCAAACAACTTGAAAACAGTGAAAATGATTTACATGCAAAAAGAAAATAATTCTATTACAGATGATGATGTTTTACGCTTATTAGTATTAGCGGAAGATTACAAGGCAACTTTAGAAGTTCGTTTGCAAAAGAAGGAGTAGTCTCAAACAAATTAATATAAAAGTCAATTATCCTAACACAAAATTCTCATTCTACAAAATACTATTGAAGCATTAACTTCAATCTTTAAATATGACGAAAATTTCACTTATTTTTATTTCAAGTTTGATTCTTGCTAATATTTATGGAGCTCCTGTAAATAATATTACATTGAATCAGGATCATAATGGGGATGCTACATTCAATGTTCTACTCCCGAGTAATGAAACAATTCAAATACGCTTGTCTATAAATCTACTAAAACATGTTCATTCTCCTGAACTGGAGGATTCGCTGCAAACATCAACTATAAATATCCATTCAACAGTACCAAGTGAAGAGCCCCAAAGTTTAACTCGTGTTACTATTGAAGAAGCGATTGAAGCTTTTAAAGCTGATTTAATTAAAAAAGAAAAAGACATTGCGGGCATAATCGAAAGTGAACATATATTTTATAGACATTTCAAATTTGAATATGGTGATGATAAAGAAATCAAAATACGATGTGCCTATGATAGTGATTTTCAAAAAAGATCTTTGAAAATAAAATGTTTGGAATATAAGGAAGTTGATAGTGAAAGAATTTTGAGTAACGGTGAAATAGAAAGATATACATCGCATGACACAACTTATAGATCAGATTATGAAATAATTGATTTGAGAAAATTTAACCAAAAGTACAACATGGACATATCTTAAATATGAAACAAAAGATGTACTTTATAATATAATTAATAAATAAAAAGAAATATTTTAGTTTGAAAAATTAAATTTTGTTATTTTCATTTACTCTAAGCATTTATACAATATTTAATCATTCCTAAAATGCCTATTGACAAATTTGGACGAACTGATGATTGGAGGGAGAGAAAACCTTTACGTGGTCCACCGGGTGTAGGATTTCATTTAACAGTTCAAGGTGATTATGACTTGAAACATAAACGAGTTATAAACATCGCACAACCTATAGATAATTTGGATGTTGTTTCAAAACAGTTTGTTGACAACGAAACAATTAAAATAAAATCGCAATGTGAAAAATCTTCAAATGAACTAAAAGATGATATTAAAAATTTACCAGATATAATTTTTAATTCACTTAATTTCAAATCTCTAATTGATGAAATAAAATTTTTAAAGAGTGAAATAGAAAAACTAGAAGATTTTTGTAGATCCGTTGATGCATTTGTACATAGACAAAATAAAATTGTTTGATTTACAAGAATTAATATGTAATAAATAAAAAAAAGAAATATTTTGAAATAACAAATTTTTGTTTTTATTTATGTATTTACAGAAACATGTACATGTATTATTTTTTTAAATTTGTATATGGAATTGAAGATTTTTCTCCTGATGCTCCTGCTGATGATGATGATGATGGTTTCTGTGAACTTGAAGATTCACATTTTTTTCTCGTACAAAATAATTTATATTTGCACTCCTTCACTTTATCAATTTTCTTATTTTCGTTGAGTAATTGTTTTTTGTCGTTCATATTTTAGCGTTGATTATTACTTCTGTTATATATGGCAGATAAACTTGAATTAAATTATTGAAAAAAATTTTAATGGTAAATGCCAAATATGTTTGTTTATTTTAATTTTGAACTGATTAAATTATTCTTCAATGTATTTCACAATAATACATCTTTCTTATTTATCCACGAATTTTGATTGGAAGGAAATCCAAGCCATTTCACAAAAACTTTGTCACCCTTGGTTTTGATAACTTTTTCAACTAAATATATATGTGGATATTTTGCTGTTTGTAATTCATACTCATAGAAACCTCCTTTAATGGGGTGTCCTTGATAATCTTCTAATAAGTAAGTTACTGGATTTGTCAGCTGCCTCTTTGTTATCTTGAAAACTTCCGTAGTCCAGTTGGGTGTATAACCTTTTTCAAAAACATGTTTAAACTTGCTCACTCGAACTGACTCACCAACTTTAAAATTAGCAAATGGTGTAATTTTAATGTGATTATAAACTGTAGCTAATAATTTTTTTTCATCATTTTTTGTGATCTCAGCGGGTTTTCTTTTAGTTGTTCTGTGAGTTGAATGATTATAATCATTAATAAGTTTCTGAATGATGTTAACCCATTTATAGTTTCCATTAAAACTGAATTCCTTCCACATTTTTTCCTTTATTGTACGATTAAAACGTTCAACAATTGAGGCTTTCAGTGAGCTAAATGTTGCATAATGATTAACGTTGTATTTCAACATCAAATTTTGAAAATTTTTGTTGAAAAATTCTTTACCATCATCAGTTTGTAAATTTCGAGGATGTCGATTTGAATTTAAAAAAATCGATTTAAGCGATTCAGTAACCATATCACCAGTTTTATTTTTTATTGGAATAGCCCATCCATATTTTGAGAATGTGTCAATTACAGTTAGTAAATATTTATAATTAGAATTTTGTTTAGCATATGCACCCATTTCTACAAGATCAGCTTGCCAAAGATCGTCAAAACCTTTTATTATAACCCGTCGTCTTTTAAAGTTTTTTCTACTGGGCTTATGTAGCTCTTCAACAACCTGTCTTTTGCTCATGTTTTGGTTGAATGTAAATGTATAAAATTACTGATCTTCTTTTTTTAAATTGTGAACTTGTAATTTAATAATATCTTTTTCGAATATTTCTAGTATATCCATGATTTTTAAAATTTCCATATCAATATATTCCATTAAATTATCATATGAACTATCTATATGCTTTTGAAGAATTGTAATATTCCGATCAATTGTATTTATTTCATCATCAATGTATTCTTTTGTAGCTCCATCCTTAACATTTGTTGGATTACCAATATTAACAAGACGTTTAAATTGCATGTCATAGTCTCCAGCAGATGTTAAATTAAATCCATTTCCTGGTGGTCCTGGAGTAGATCTTTCATTATTATCACTGCGACCAAACTTATCGATAACCATTTTGCTTATGTGGGAAAAATTAATTTGGAAAGTCTTTTATTTATTTATTTATTCAATTAAGTTTGCCTCCTTAAGCTCTTCAATTATTGAAAGAATTTCATTATTATGACTATTATTTCCAGCTTCTTGAGATGCCATCAAGAGCTTTAATCTAACAACAAGTTCATTCGGATCATCCCAATGAACATACTCCATAGGTTTTGATGAAAATTCCATATTCAATGGCAATCTTTTTGTTTTCGATAGGCTTCCACCTTTTTTTTTCCGAGTATTATACTTATGTGTCACCAGATTTTGAATTATATTTATATATTTGTTCCCTTTATTACCATTAATTTGTGAATATGAGTCGTTAGGGTCTTTTAAATGAGCATTTGTCATGTATAATATTTTTTGGTAATTTGCCAAATCATCGTCGGCATAGTGTTGAGGATTTTTGTGAAATATCAGTTCGTATAAACCATTTGTAATTTTAAAAGGTTTATAATTATCAATGTAAATGTTATTCTCGTCAATTTTAAAAACAGATTTGCCCAATTTGCTTAAATTGTTTACACTATCGAAGTGAGGGCCATACGTTTTATCTAGTTCAGTCTTTTTGATTGGCGGTGGTGTCCATAATTTTGATGATGATGAAATATTAACAACACTATTTTTTCTAGGTGTTTCATAATTATCTGTAGTATCAAATTTGAGTGTAGAATTTGGTGTTGATGTTGTAAAGCTTTTGAAACTTAATTTTTTTTCAGGTTTTATATAATCATATTCTTGTTTTGTTTCTGGCTTTATTATTTCGTTAGATATTTTATCATGTCGAGCTACTTGTATTAATTCTTTTAGAGGTTTTACAATGGGCTCGAAAGTAGTTTCCAATTCAGTTTCTTTGCTAGTTTCTCCGGTTTTTATAGTTGCATATTTACGCTTCAAAGCCTTACGAGTTTTTATCAACTCTTTTAACACTTTTTCATTCATTTTGTATTACGATTTACTCAACTCAATCAATACTGATTTAAGTTAAGCAATATTGATTGCTTTTATACTCTTATTAGCTTAATACAGGTTCTGATTAGATCGGTTATTGACTGAACAGATCGGTCGGTTATTGACTAGTCAGATCTATTATTAACTGATCAGATCAAATTTCATTAATCATACACTTTTATTAATCAAGCACTAAAAATGCATCGAATTTTTTTCGATATCCACCTTTATTGCAGGGTCTGTTTTTATCAATTAGTAGAAACCCATACTGCTCTTTCCAACACTCACTGCAGACATTTTTGAATTGATTAAATGACATATCAGAGTTTACATGATCATTGTAAATATGTCGTAAATTTAAATCATCTTGCTTGAATAATATTATGAAATTTGCATTATCACGAATTAAATGTTTAGGTATATGCGTATAAGATTGACACAAATAAAAACTATCAATATCATTATGACGACCCATACAAAAGTATGATCGTATATTATTTTGTCTTTCACATGCAACATCATCAAAAATAAAAACTGAATTCTTTTTAGCTTCAGATGGTTCCATAATTTCACAATTATTTGAAAATTCATAATACCCCATTCCCTTAATAGAGGATATCAATTTTCTCAAATATTCATATTTTGGTTGATGTAATGATTTTGAATATATATAGATATTTTCAAAAATCAAACCATTTGCATCTAATAACATGCTTAACATTATATTTGTTTTACCGCAATTTGACGGTCCGACTATTAAACCTCGTATATTATTCGGTAACAAGGAACCATGTTTTGTTTTTTCAACACCACAACCTATAGTTTCATCAAAATTTTTAACTTTAATTTTGATATTTCCTTGTTGCGGCACAAACTTCATCTTTTCTACTAATTTCAAATCGAACTGTGACATAGTTAAATACTATGTCGATAATTAGAAATCAATTTAGTTGTAAAATGGATGTGGAAGAAGATGGTGAAACGGCTTAATTGTAAAAGAAATTTTAAACAAGGAGGAGGATTTTTAAACACAATAATAAATAAATTACCCATTGAATTGCATTTACCTGGATATAATTACTGCGGACCTGGAACTAAACTTAAAGAAAGATTAGAAAGAGGCGATAAAGGAGTGAATCCATTGGATGAAGCTTGTCGAGCACATGATATAGCATACTCAAAAAGTAAAGACATAAATAATAGAAATATTGCAGATAAAATTTTAGCAGAAAGAGCTTGGGAAAGAGTAATTGATAAAAATTCATCTTGGGGTGAACGGGCTAATTCTCTTCTTGTTACAAACATAATGAAAGGAAAAGTAAAACTTGGAATGGGTTCTGCAAAGAGAAAGAAGAAAAATAAAAATATGAATTCATTTAAAGATGCAGTACAATCTGCTAAAATAGCAGTTGAAACTTCTAACCCAACAAATCAAAAAGATGCTATAAAAGTAGCTCTTCGAGCTGCTAAGAAATCTACAAAAGGTCAAAATCGTAAAAAAAAACACAAGTTGCCGAGAGTGCTACCAATACCAAAAATAGGAGGAGTCCTTCCTTTTTTAGTGCCATTGTTCGCTGGCCTTTCCGCTGTTGGTGCTCTTTCAGGTGGCGCTGCAGGCATAGCGAAAGCAGTGAATGATGCTAGTAATGCTAAAAAGGGGTTAGAAGAAAGCCAACGACATAATAAAAAAATGGAGGCTATTGCAATCAATGATAAAAATGGAGGAGGATTATACCTAAAACCATATAAAAAAGGATTAGGACTATATTTGAAACCTGAAAATCAGTCAAAAAACTTTTAAAGCTGCTACCTAATCAACCACTAACAAATATAGATTTACTCAAGTTTGGGAAAAATTTACAACATTTTCGAGGTGTCTTTATGCGAGATAATTTACCTTCAAAAATAAGGAAGTACGAATGCGGTATAATAAACTTGGATAATTCTTGTGGACCTGGGACACACTGGGTAGCATATTACAAACACAATAAATTTGCTCATTATTTTGATAGTTTTGGAAATTTAAAACCCCCAATTGAAGTTGTGAAATACTTAAATGCTGATAAATTATTCTATAACTATAATAAAGAACAAGAATTTAACACATATATATGTGGACATTTATGTCTAAAATTTTTATTAGAAAATAAAATTGTATAATAATAATATTGTATGAAATTTAAAAAAATTGAATAAAAAGAAGGATCTTTCAAAAATTTAATCAATTGCTATCAATACGTCATGTCATTAACGTTAACTCTCAACGGTAATAGTTCTATACTTACTTCACAATATTTTCCATCTATTGATTTAAAAGGGACTTATGTATGTGGATTAGTAGATTTTCAAACATATAATTCAATACCAAATGTGGATATTGATAATAATAAATTTCATATTGGTAATAAAGTCGTCACTATACCTGTTGGATCTTATGAAATTGGTGACATAGAGCAGTATATTCGTGAGAAGTTGGGTATTAATGACGATGGTAAATCAGATCCAGCAGATCGAAAAACCTTTGAATTGAAAGCAAATAATAACACTTTAAAATGTGAAATTTATACTGATGTAGGAGATATTGATTTCACCAAAGAACAGAGTATTTGTCAGCTTTTAGGTTTTAGTAAAAGATTATTACAAAAAAAAGAATTGCATATATCAGACCTTTATGTTGATATAAATAGAGTGAATACTATACGTATTGAGTGTAATATTATTGGTGGAACGTATATAAATAATCAACAAGCTCACATAATACATGAATTTTCAATTAAAGTAAGTCCAGGCTATAAAATTATCGAAGTACCGTTGAATGTAATCTATTTACCAATAAACGTTGAACGATTAACATCCTTAGTCTTAAAATTTACTGATCAAGAGGGAAATCTATTGAATTTTAGAGGTGAAAATATTACTACAAGATTGCATTTGAAACCTGAAACATGATAATATATAATCAGGAATATCAACCTAATAATAAATACTTAAGTAATATAGGTCTGAATTTCAATCAGAATCAGACACTGAACACACATAGACGTCTAAGAACATCAAAAGTTTTAACACACCAAAATCAACTGTTTTTAAAGTCAATTGGATTAAAATTAAAGAAAAACAAATCAAAAAATGAGCACTATTATGAATAGTTTTAGAGGACCCGTTTTTGATGAAAGTATTACCAATTCTCAATGGCATAGTTATTCTCCATTTTTGAATTCATTTAATAAAAGCGATATTATACGAATTGCAATCCAACATCAAAATATAAATATATTACCATCTACTAGTTTACTTTACATAGAAGGTACACTCAATACTGAAAAAGGTGAAGCTGTAAAAAACACAAAATTAATTAATAATGCAGCTGCATATCTTTTTGATGAAATTCGATATGAGCTTAATGGCAAAGAAATTGATCATAATCGAAATGTTGGTATAACATCAACTTTAAAAAATTATATTTCTTTGACTGAAAATGAAAGCACCGGCCTTTACAATGCTTGTTGGTCACCAAAAGAATCGATTACCACTAATGGATTTTATTTTAATTTTTGTATTCCATTGAAGAGATTGTTGGGATTTTCAGAAGATTTTACAAATATTATACCAAATGCTCGACATGAATTAATTCTAACTCGTGCTAGAACTGATGATAAGGCTTTAATTTGTACCGATGTAGCTGAGAAACCTCAAATAACATTATCAAAAGTTCAATGGAAAGTGCAACATATATCACTATCTGATACAGTCAAGTTAAATTTATATAAGAGTATTAATAGTGGAGAAACAATGAAAATAGCATTTCGAAATTGGGATCTATATGAATACCCATCATTACCTAAAAACACCACTCATCATATTTGGAATGTAAAGACTACAACCCAATTGGAAAAACCACGATTTATAATTTTCGCCCTACAAAAAAATGATCGCAACCAAATTACTGCTGATTCTTCAAAATTTGATCATTGTAATATAACTGATCTAAAAATTTATCTTAATTCGGATGTTTATCCATATGAAGATATGGGTCTTGCTTTTAACAAAAACCGTTATGCTATAGCCTATGATGCCTATGTAAACTTTCAAAAAAATTACTATAATAAATCGTTAGCAGAACCTTTAATTTCCTGGAGCCAGTTTAAATCATCTGCAACGATACTAGTATTAGATACTCGCTATCAAAATGAAAATCTAAAAACTGGATCTGTTGACATACGAATTGAAATGAAATTTCACTCAGCACCAGATGATAATACATCAGCATATTGTCTTATGTTGCATGATCGTTTAGTTCATTACAATCCATTGAGCGCTGAAGTTAATAAAATCATTTAAATGAAATCTCCATACTTTATAATAGACATTCAAGGCTTCAGAGATAATAAAAAAAAGTTCATTTTAAAAGAAATTGCAATACTCTCTTCAACTGGTGAATTACAACACTACATTATAAGACCACCATGCAGTTTCCAGATGCTCTCCCAAAGCACTCAACATATGGTAAAATGGCTTGAGCAATATCATCATGGAATTCCATGGAACGAGGGAACTACTTGCTTTCGAGATATTATTAACCATATAAAAATTACCGTACATTCTGATATAAAAATATATGTTAAAGGTTTAGAAAAGAAAACTTGGTTAAGCAATAATTTGCATTATAGAAATAATATTATAGATTTAGGTGATAATACTTGTCCAAAAATTAAAATTTTATTGTCCATGTTCAAATTAGATAATATAAATAAATGTTTATTAAATCACAATGGTATGTGTGCAGTGCAAAATGTTTGCTTATTAAATAATTATTTGAAAATATGTGACTATTGAAAATGTTAAAGATAACAAAAAAAAAACATTTTTTTGTGTAAATATAATATTTATGAAAAATAATAAAAACTTTTTTTTTAACTACAGATAATTTTTTATTTTATGTTCTTCAATTCGTATAGCTCTTGTTACCTAATTTAATAACATTTTATGTGGTGAAAAATTTTATATTCATATCAATATTAGAATATTTTTTTTTTTTTTTTTTTTATCTTACACTATACATTTTGAAATTGAAATATTTTAAATTATTCTAACAATTTATTATTTGATAACGAGGGTATAAATATTTTCCTATCAAAAGATTTTCAACTTTAAAACTTAATTTAACATAATACATAAAATATATTTAAATATCTCGGCTTAAACCACAGAATAAAATAATTACTAAAATTTGAAAAATAAAATATATAATTCTCATGGTTTGATCTCTATAACAAAAAAATAATTAAGTTTATAAAGCTACAAAAAGCTAATTTATCGTACTTAAAACCGCAGAATAATTGCAAAAATCCCTTAAAATTTTTAAAAAAGTCTATTTTAATTTTTCCCATAAATTAGTATTTATGCTTTCAAATCAATTTTTTGTTGATAAATTTATTCGTTTCCTCCCAAAAATTCATATAAATTAGCCTGAATTTTCTAAAATAAATATTGTATACCAAAAGTTAGTCACAAAAGAAGACATCAAAAAAATGGATCATGGACTTGAGTGGGAAAATTCTGAACAACATGATATAGACACAATTTTGGACGAACTGGAAAACGAGTTTTGGCGAAACGAGGACGAGTACATCGAGGAAGTTGAAGCAATCTCAAATTTTAACAAAGTTTTCAATAATGACATCAACTTTGATATTGATGTTAATATTACTTTAATTTCCAAACATAATACAGGAGAATATGTCAGAGTGCACACAGATAAATCTGCCTATATTGCTATATTTAAAAAATATATCACAGACAATATAGCAGAAGTTCAAAAAATCAAAAGGAATGGATTTTTAAAAGACTGCGTTGTATATGTTAACGATATACAACAAGTATTTAATCCGTTAACTACGGAATTAGTATTAATTAATAAATATAAAACTTTGTACAATCATATACAATTAAATAAACAAAAATTATAATTTTAAATTTTTCCTTTATTTATTTATACCAAATTTAACAAATCATTTTCTAGATTCATATTGATTGTTTGATATTTCTTTTTACATGGTTATAATAAATTTTCAAAAAAATTAAAACAAAATTGATTTTAGATATGTTTATAATTATATATTTTTACAAGTAGCTATGGCTTAGGATGGCAAACCATTAAAATAATGTAGGTATAATGGCAGCTAGTTTTAATGATGGTTCAAGCCTCGGTGCATAGCTCCTTTTTTTTTTTTTAATCTATCAATATAATTATAAAATTTTATTTAACCTTATGTTAATTGTTATATATTTATTTTAAAATTGGTGACCACAAATTTTAGTTTGTGAAATATGGTAATATGATAAGTTCTAGTCTGTGTGGTTGATTTTTATGAATTGTATGTAGACTAGTGGTATTCCATATTGATTATTTTCAGGATAATCGCTGGTATCAAATTTATGAATATTTGATTTTATGTTCTTATAGATATCATCACATTTGATTTCATATATTAATGAGTCTGTGTCTGTATACATCATTTTCTATCATATAATTATAATGAAAATCATAAACACAGATCTTAGATATATCTAAAATACCACATAAATCGGTTTGTTCATGTATATTTTAATGTTCTTTAATTCAATGGCCACCAAATTTTCATCAAAAATTCTCGAACTATGAAAAATTGGTTTAGCTATAAATGATTTTGCTCCATATCGTCCAATCCATTTAGTTAAAAATTTCACTTTTCTATATTTTCTTACGTTTTCCATCGTCTTGCCAAATATGGTGTGGGAGCAGCAACGCGATTTTCTTTATCAAACCTTAGAAAATTTAACGATAGAATTTGAAAGGTTTTTATTTGTATAAATAACTTTTTTTTCAATTATATATATATATATATATATATATATATATATATATATATATATATGTTTTTTTATATTTTTAACGTAATATAGATATCATTTTTTAATTTTCAAATAAAACCATAAAACAACTTAAATATTTTAAAACAATTTTATTTTTTATAATAAATTATGTTATCATTTTTTTCATAGCAAAATCCACCTCAACTGGTGCGACATCTGCATAAAATGTTGGTAAATCTGTACTTTTAACAGTAAATTGGTATATTAGTTTCCCCGAATCCAAATATTTATTTATGAAATCTATGTATTCAGCTGAATGGGCTTTTGCATACCTTGTTGGCATATAAGTGTAGAAGTCTTCACAGTAGATGATAACACTCTCCCCATCATTTTTGAAAGCAGATGGTGCTTTCACAAGTTTTATTATGCTGCAAAGAAAAACAGAATTATTATTTTTACACCTTATACTATTTATTATATTATATATATATATATATATATATATATATATATATATATTTCTTATACTTACTCAAATTTAATTTCTCGTTCCAAGGCTCTAAGTCCTACGTAGTTCTTGTTGAATTGCGATTTATTTAGTGGTTTAATCATCCTGTTGAAATCAGTTAGAACTTTGTCTAATTCGTTCTTGATCTCAACATTTTCTTTCTCATCATCTTCGTTATCTGTTGTTAAATAAAAGTCCAGTTTTCTGGCAGCTAATGGTTTCTTCGTCTTTTTTATTATAGCCTTCCAGCGGTCGTCGTCGCTATCTTCCTCTTCACCTATTTTGTGAAATGCTTCTATTTCATCTTCTGTTGGTTGATATTGACATATTGATGTACTTCCTTCAGCTCCTGTTTTTTGCTTCTTGGATTGGTTATGGTTATACATATTTCCTTGTATGTTAGTACACAGAACAATTACTCAACAACTTTATGTTTTGAATTGATTTTAATAACAAAAGTTTTCAATATTTATATGATTTTTTGGGGCTTTAATTATTTTTTTTATATTCAATTTATAATTTATATTATCAGAATGTGGTTAATGAAATGTCTAAAAAAATAAATTCTTAATTTCACAATTACTCAACAACTTAATATTTTATTATAGCTTTTGAGTATATCCTCTCCTTAAAAATTAAATAAATTCAAATTTTAAAGATACATACTAGGTATATCAATAAAATTTTTAAGTACTTATACTTATATATATATATATAAATATAATATATTTCCTAACATACATTACATACAATTCATAAAAATCAACCACACAGACTAGAACTTATCATATTACCATATTTCACAAACTAAAATTTGTGGTCACCAATTTTAAAATAAATATATAACAATTAACATAAGGTTAAATAAAATTTTAAAATTATATTGATAGATTAAAAAAAAAAAAGTAGCTATGCACCGAGGCTTGAACCATCATTAAAACTAGCTGCCATTATACCTACATTATTTTAATGGTTTGCCATCCTAAGCCATAGCTACTTGTAAAAATATATAATTATAAACATATCTAAAATATTATTTTAAACTATCTAAAGCCATTAACATATGTTTTACTCTATACTCTCTATCAAACATAAAATTTTTATAGTAAAAATGACCTTGACATCTAAAACCTTAACATTTGTTTTAGCTAAATTCTAATTTAGCTAAATTCTAATAGGTAATATGATAAAACTCAAAATATAATTATTTTGTTTATATATTCAATAACACAAAAAAAAATTCATTCATAAACCACAACTTATTACTGATAAGGAAAATAATTTTATTTAGAATATATTTTAAATTTAACAAAATTTAAATACAAAGCATAAACGAAAATTGTGAAATTCACTGATAAGACTAACCACAAAAATCTTAAATTTAGCAAATATCAACTAATGGAGTTTGTTAAAAGGTTAAAACTTATACACACAATACTAACATCATTAACCCCCAACCACACCCCATCCCACACCCCCATCACACATCCCCATCCCACACCCCATCCCACACATCATATCCAATACACCAACCCGCCCCCCCACACACACTAAAACGTGCTCATTAAACAACAATGACAGCCCCACAAACCGACAGACAAAACGACAGACACTATGACACACCGACAAACGACAAAACGACAGACCGACAGACAAAACGACAGACAAAACGACAGACACTATGACACACCGACAAACGACAAAACGACAGACCGACAGACAAAACGACACACCGACAAACGACAAAACGACAGACCGACAGACAAAACGACAGACACTATGACACATCGACAAACGACAAAACGACAGACCGACAGACAAAACGACAGACACTATGACACATCGACAAACGACAAAACGACAGACCGACAGACAAAACGACAGACACTATGACACATCGACAAACGACAAAACGACAGACCGACAGACAAAACGACAGACACCAACAACTACCAACACACCCCTTAATTCACTTTCACAAAATAGCAAATTCAGGGGTGTGTAAAACGTTGGCCTAGAACTCTCATAGCCCTTACTACTAAAACTAATTTATATGATCTGCCCAACTCCCCAGCATTTGTTATATAATAACCGCCAGTGTTCATCTCTGTTAGCATTTCTTCAGATAACATATCATTATACCTTTTGGGGAGGTATATTATTTCATCAGGAAGCTCTGCAACTAATACATCACCAAACTTTGTAGTGATTTGCTTAATATTAATGATTTGGTATTGTACACCAGGTAACATATCCTTACAAGCCATATTTTTCTTATAATCCAGCTTGTTGAATGCTTCCAAAAGCTGTTTTGCTTTTTCATCCAGGTGTACTACCTCTTGCACTTGTCCATTGATTTTTGATGGTTCAAAGTATTCCTACATAAAAAATAATTAATATTTCAATTTTGTGAAAAATCTATACTACTTACAGAGTAATACATTTTTAATAAATTTGATTACTTCTCTTCGGATTAAAAATTACTTATAATAAATATCCAAAAAATACCTTGGTATTTATACGATTTTTATTGGTAGAAAAACTAATCATTTTCCATATTTTTTTCACCCCTGTTGACCTATGTACATTCTAAGATTTGAACATCCTCCTAACAACAATATTTAATTCAACATTTTATGTAATTTTTGTTTTCAAAACAAAAGAAATTTTGCTCCTGTTAACAAACTCCAAAAAAAGGTACAGAGATAATCATTTCATCTTTTTTTTCCACTCATGTTGACCTATGTACATTCTAAGATTTTGAACATCCTCATAACAACAATATTTACTTCAACATTTTATGCAATTTTTATTTTCAAACCATAAGAAATTTTGCTCCTGATAACAAACTCCAAAAAAAAATAAGTTCTTATTTTGATTTATTATTTTATGAACGTTTGTTGACCTAATGTTAACCAATGTACATTCTAAGATTTCATTCAACATTTTATACAATTTTTATTTTCAAAACCATAAGAAATTTTACTCCTGATAACAAACTCCAAAAAAAAAAAAAAAAAAGTTACAGAGATAATCATTTTATTATTATTTTTTCCGCGCATGTTGACCTATGTTAAGCTATGATGTACATCTTGAGAATTTTAGTACTTTTTTTAGTCATGAGAGTTCTTATTTTGATTTATTATTTTATGAACGTTTGTTGACCTATGTTAACCTATGTACATTCTAAGATTTAATTCAACATTTTATACAATTTTTATTTTCAAACCATAAGAAATTTTGCTCCTGATAACAAACTCCAAAAAAAAGGAACAGAGATAATCATTTTGTTATTTTTTCCCGCTCATGTTGACCTATGTTAACCTATGATGTACATCTTGAGAATTTTAGCACTTTTTTTTTAGTTATGATAACAAACTTTTGTAAGAAATTATTAGGAAAAATTTTAACAACAAAAGGAGTTTAAATTTTATGTAAAAAATAATTTCATAATCATAAGATTTTTAATATCCTCCCACCCCAACAATAATATTTATTTTTAATTTTCAAAACAAAACCGATTTTCTAGCTTTGATAAGGAAAAATTTTACCAACAAAAGGAGTTTACATTTTATGTAAAAAATAATTTCAGAATCATAATAAAATCTGTTCATAAACAGTTAACATTAGTTTTTACAATTCTTTATAATATAATTTTCTATAAAAAAATGTCACAATGGTTAAATTCGAGAAATATTAAAAAAATTACAAATGAAAAATGTAATAGTCTTGCTGCCTGAGAAGAAAATTCCAACATTACAACATTTGGCACTGCCACAATTTTACAACAGTGACAATTTTACAATGCAATGGTGGAATAAATTCCAAAAAAGGATGGATCTAGATCACTACATGTTTTCGATTGCCGAAAGACCAATAACCGGCATGAAAAGAAGCTATTATGATGAATCTAATTTAGATGTAATAATAGCGGAACATGCTGAAATTAAATCAAAATATAAAATATGTAGTATATAATAAATATAATTCTTCTAAGTAAATTAAAATGGTATTTTTTTAAATTTTGCTCCTGTTAACAAACTCCAAAAAAAGGTACAGAGATAATCATTTCATTATTTCTTTCCACTCATGTTGACCTATGTTAACCTATGTACATTCTAAGATTTTATTCAACATTTTATACAATTTTTATTTTCAAACCATAAGAAATTGTTCTCCTGATAACAAACTCCAAAAAAAAAAAGATGAGTTCTTATTTTGATTTATTATTTTATGAACGTTTGTTGACCTATGTACATCTTGAGAATTTTAGTACTTTTTTTTTAGTCATGATAACAAACTTTTGTAAGAAATTATCAGGCAAAGGAATTCCTTATGTTATTTACTGTCGCAACAATAAACCATATCTTCACCATCACAGTAAACTAACCAAATGTCCCAACCATAAAGTAGCTTTTTTCACCACCATCACAGTAAACAAACCAAAAATAAAATTAACCTACTCACGCACACTCAACTACAACTCTCCAGTAAACGAACCCCAAAATAAAATTAACAACCAATCACACACATTCAGCACATTTCGCAAACATTATACTCCAACAACCAATCACAAACATTTAGCACATTTCACAAACCTTATCTCTCACAAATTCATACTAATACATACAAATCCTCTCAAAATTCACACACACCAACACACAAATCCTCTCAAAATTCACACACACCAACACAAAATACACACACACCAACACACCCATTTAGCACATGAAAAATTAGGGTTACCATTTGTGCAAATTTAGGGGTTTGTCTGTCACACAGAAAAATTAGGGTTACCAGGTGTGCAAAACGGGTTGGCAGAACCCGCACGGATATTGAGTCGGACCGGGAGAACCCGCACAGCTCTACTACTGATTTCAAATCATCGATAGCTTGTTGCAACTTATTATTAAATGTAGTTTCAATTTTAAGAACTTGGTTTGCCAACAATACAGTGATTTGTTCAACAGACAACAGCTTAGAGATTTCGTCATCAATAAGTTTGAAATGTTTTTCATTTAATCTATAATTGTCAGTCAATTTTTTAACCACATTACTAATGTCATTTCCTAGAACTTTCTTTAATGTTATTTCGATATTATCGAAAAGTTCTTTCAAACTTCCTTTATTATTGATAGTAAGAGCGTTTATCATATTTTGTATCGCATTCTTGCTTTGACCATCAATTTTCACTCCAACCTTTGAATTATATATTTGTTCCAATTTGTTGATTGCTGGTTGAATAATTTGGTTTAAGTTAATTAAGTCACTATTAATTTTAGTTTCCAATGTAGTGTCTGCAGACAAAATTGTGGTAAATATTTCAGCATTGTCGATAGGTAACTCTAGCATATCATCATTATAACCTACAACTTTGAAATTATTTTGAAGATTTTTAAATCCATCTTTAATGCGTAACAACTCCATTTGACTCCTAATCTTACCTAAAATTTCATTTTTAACTTGACTAGGCTTTAGATATTGTCTAAAAAGAGCTCCTGTCGCTGGACATTCCAATAACGCCATGTTTTCATATTCAACCGCAACAATTCTTGCGTCAGTATACTCTTGACTTAACAAGACTGTAAAAGGTGCACAAATAGCACCATAATCTTTCGTAGGACTAGTAGTTGCCACATTAAATAAAGCTAAAATTGTTATTGTTGATAACACTTTTTTTACTATTCCACTACTATTATTATCATTATTTGTAGCACTCTTTATTTGTTTTTTTGTTTCCTTATAATAACGTTTGGTCTTTGTTGTTGGTTATTTTGCATAACGTGAGTGGCAGCTTCAGAAGCTATTTTGTCCGCAACAATAACTTGTTTTTTTAATTTGGCTATTTCACCGGCAATTGCACTGCTCTTCAATTATGCATCAATTATTGTTTGTCTACTAATTACATTAGTTGCTTTAGTAGAATGGTAATTATTACTTTGTAAAAGATTAATGCTATTAATATGGTGATTAAACACTTCTTCTTTTTCATGAACTAAAGATAATTGGAAACCAACATTTGGTTTCTGCCAAATGTGCAGTCCATTTTCTAAATTCTTATCAACAATACATTGTAACAATTCCTCCCTACAATCAAACTCTTTATCTCCAATAACCATAACTTTTGTCTTTTTATGATAATCATATTTCAAAGTTTTAAATCTATAGTTAACCACGCTATAATCTACTAACGAATAATAGTAATAATCTCCTATTTTACTTGAAGTGGTTATAAAACTAACGATTCTATTATTATTAAATAGGGGAGTGCCTGACATTAACCATCTTTCGTCTTCAAACGTCCTAGCAATTGCCAAGTAAACATGTGTCCCATCGTGACCTAATGTTAACATCTGTTCGGGTTCTATGTTTTTCTTTTCACCGTTCTTATTGCCTATCTGTATGTATGTAATTCTATTAACATCACTTAGCACTCCTTCATACCAGAAATCAGCGTATTTATGCAATCTTTCACTAAGTATTCGCTTTCGACTAGGTCTATCAATTTTTGGTTCATTATGTTCTTCCAGTTCATTTAAAATCGATTGTAGGTCGTAAAAACTATCTATTGTTTGTACAGATTCGTCTGTGTATAAACCTAATTTATAGAGCGCTGCTTTCTTATTGGCACTCTTCTTCCTACTTTTTAACATCGTGCGATCATAATATACCATTTCATTTCCTTTATGATCTGTGTATCTTATTTCTCGGTATCCTTTAATTCGTAACCAAGTTTTTTCATTAAATTCAATATTATTTTTCTTTGTTGAACTATATTCTGGTTCAATTTTGTCTATTTTTACTGTTAGTTGAACACCGCTGATTAAAGCATAGTCAACCAACGTATTTAGACTAGTATTGATACTATTCCAACACTTTTGTTCAAAATCGACATATGTTTTAGCATTAACCTCTTTAAATGCATAATCTCGTTGTTCTTCACTCTCCATTGATAAGTTGAGTAGCTCAAAGTATTTAGCTACTTTACTATTATATTGCTTTACTTTTTCAAACAACTTAAAGCATCTCTTAGCAACTCCTAATCGCTTATTTTTAAATAAGCTTAAGAGTGTCTTACCAATTGCATTTGGGAATTTAATCAATGGTCCATCATAACCAAATTTGATTTTAAGTTCATCCTCTCGCTCAACTCGCTTTAAAGCCGCGATCCATCTATTTTGTTTTTTAGTTATTTCTTTGGTTGGTTTATTCCTATTGATCTTTTGTAATTGTTCAATTTTTTTATATATTTGCTCCTTAGTTAACCTTTGGTGAGCATATGTATTCTTCCAATTTGTTTCATTGCAAGTTAGTTTAATAGCGGGTTCATCCCTATTTCCATTACAGATATGCTCCCAATCTGCTTCAGTGGTATTTTGCTTCTTAACAGATTAGAACGATTATACGATTATTTATTAGAACAAGAATCCATAATAATTTCGTTACAACAACATAAAATACATCCATTACTTATAGACTCACAACTATTAACAATTCTAACAAGAAATATTATATTTCTCTACACTAATCAACCTAGTATAACCAATTTTCCCTGAGTTGATATGCAACCATCGACATCAATAAATATTTTACATCTGATACCCGGATTCGATATTCTCAAAATTGTACTCTTATGCCATGACGATATTCCTTCTTCAGTGTTAAAAATCCATGTTGAAATATCTTTACAATCATCAACATTTTTTGCAAAACTAAACTTATGAGCTTTGATCATAAATGTTGCTTGTTCTATTTTCTCATGATAATAAGCTGATTCAGAACTGGTATTTTGACTTGAATATGGTGGGGTGCAATAACGCCAAAGCCGAATGCAGCTTTATTGCCTATTTGCTGGGAAATAAAGCCTAATTCAAAAAATTTTGGTGGTTGGCTTTATTTCCCAAAGGGATGAGAAATAAAGCCATACGGCTTTATTTCCAATTTCAAAAATAATAATCTGTGGAAAATATAATATGTCTTGTTGCTCAATAAATATAGAGAAAATTTAGTTTGATAAACAAACAAAAATAAAATGTTTATTTATTTATTAACAAATTTAGTATAAATATTTAACAAAATATAAAAAAAATATACAATTTTCATATGGTGAAATTTAATAATATTCAACAAAGAAAAGTAATATTATAATTAAATGACATAAATTTCTTCTTTTACATTTCTAAAATGTAAGAATTATGTAAAAAATTAAAGTAAACTTAATTTCATTTAAAATTTAAGAAATGATATCAAATTTGTATGAAATATTACATATTAATTGTAGAAGATTTTTCAACGATTTGCCGACATATTGGGCACAAAATAGAAACGTTACGTTCAACGTACCGTTTCTTTATGTTTTCATAGCATTCCAAACATAACTTATAATGGTTGCATGGAATTAATAAAATTGATCTTTTATTTTTATAACAGATTTCACATAATAAAGGATCATTCATGTCAGAAATTATATTTATGTTAGCACCACCTGAATCATCATTGTCAGTATCATCATCATTATCAGAATTATTTGGAATTTCTTCGGTATTAATATTTCTATTCTCTTCGTCATGCATTAAAAATTTTTTGTTGCATGTGAATTGATTGAAAAGATCGGTAAGGGTAGTTGTACCATTCTCAGAATTCCTCAACGCATTTTCTATAAAAACATCACGACATTTTTTAGATTTATTTTTATTCTTGTAAAGGTGTACGTGACCATCAACAGATTTGATGAGATCAGCAGATTTGGCACAATCCTGGTCCACAATAACATCAAGAAATTTGAAAAAATTACCACGTTTAGCCAATTTCGCTGATAGTTGGCTATTATATCCTTCAGCTGAACTGGTGGTCTTCGTTTTTTCTTTATATATAGATATATAATCTGCGCCTTCCTAAAATTCAAATGTATAAATATAAAACTGAAACATAATTCAAATAATATGAATTTACTTTTCGAATCCATTGTTTTTCAAAATATTGTATAAATGGTACAAAAAAACTTTGTGCATCCTTATGGATACCATATGTTGAGCTTAATGCTTTTTCTTTTAGGAATTCAAATCCAGTTACTAAATCGCTAGGCTTCAATAGTGGCAAAAAGAAAAATTTATTGAAATGCCTTTTAGCTGATGGATTGCTATTTAAATATCTTTTAAAATTTGGTATTTTAAAAGCATTACGCCTTAATGCCTGTATATAATGAAACCAACAAGGTTTCATTATTACCTCCAGATAAACATTTTTTATTGCATTTCGTAATCCACTTTCAAAATCTGTCTGAATGGACGTTGGCTTTAAATCAAATAAATTCGCTTTAATAAATTTGAAAGCATCAGTATAAGCCGCTTCTGATTTCGCCGACATTATAATATAAATAAATGGAAAAATCTAAAAATAAAAAAAACATATTAATAAATAAAAAAACAATCATATTTCTGAAAATAAAAAATATAATCATATTTGCGAGAAAGCCACGCCGGCCGGGCCGCGCAGTCCATTCCGCGTCTTCAGAGCCGCGGCCGGCGTGGCACGGCACGCGCCGCGCCGCGCGTGCCGTGCCGTGCCGCGTCGCCCGGACCGTGCCGCGCCGCGTTGTGCATCCCTGGCAGTTCCCTTTTACGAAAAATTCAAACTTTTTGTAAATGGGAAACTTTCCTTTAATTTAATCATAAATTTCAAGAATAAAATAATTTTTTTACTTACGTATTCACCATGAGTAATATGTACAATAAGAATTTGTTTAAATGTATTGCCACAAGGTGTGATTGAAAATGTCCCATCAATTAAATAATTACGGGGCTGATGGTTATCCCAACTATCAATAATCGAACAAATTGTTGGTGACATAAATATTGAGTATGAGTAATTGTCCTCAATAATAGTATTAAAGTAAAATTTTTCATTTTCTTCATATCTCGACATACCAAAATTATTTAAAATTTCTGGTTTTTTAAACATTTTCAATATATCATCAAAATTATTTGGTGATTTTGGAAATACTTTACTTTTGATATAATTTAAATTTCTCCTCATACTTCCGAATTCCACTGATGCACAGTTGCTTTTAAATTTTTTACATGTATCATCAAATATGTCGCGGATACCACTTCTTTTCAATGTTACATTTTCACACTTAGTTTTGATCTCATTAATCAATTCCAATTTTTTAATTAATTCCTCATGACCATCATGATTATGATTTAATAAATTAGTTCTCCGGCATATAGATAAAACCGTATATAGATAAACAAATAGCTGGACTTAAAGCTGAATATTATGATTTTAAAGAAAATATGGATCAATCTTATGTTGAAGTAGAAGAAATGGTTGCTATATATAAGAAAAGTATTGAGGAATATATAAAAATAAAATTAGATGGTGTAGAAAAATAAGACGTCATAATTAAAAGAGTATAATATGATTCATAATATGTTATAATGAGTAATAGACAAGTTGTTGTTGATGAACTACATAAACCGGCTCGTAAGAACTTTAAGCGTCGTCGTGTCATTCAAAAGGGTATAGATGATTTATGGCAAGCAGATTTGGTTGAAATTGGGGCTTATGCTACTCAGAATAAAGGTTATCGGTACATGTTAACAATAATTGATACATTTTCTAAATTCGGTTGGGCAATACCTATTAAAAATAAAACTGGATTGAGTGTAAGCGAAGCGTTTCAATCGGTATTGACTGAAGGTCGCATTCCTAAGAATCTGCAAACAGATGATGGAACCGAATTGTACAATAAGACTTTTCAAACGCTCATCACAAAATATAACATTAATCACTATTCAACATATAGTATATTAAAAGCATCAATAGTTGAACGATTCAATAGAACTTTAAAGGGGAAAATGTGGAAAGAATTTAGCATGAGCGGTTCTTACCGGTGGGTTGCTATAGTAAAAAAAATTAGTTTATGAATATAACCACAGTAAACATAGTACTATTAAAATGCGACCCTGTGGCGTCAATATTGATAAGGAAAAAAAATTGCTTTCAACAACATATTCCAATATTAAAATATATAATATAGAGAAACTAATGGTTGGAGATTTTGTACGTATTAGCAAGCATAAACATGTTTTTGAAAAAGGATACCCACCTAACTGGACAACTGAGATTTTCAAAATAATAAAAGTTCAGATAACAAATCATACAACATACCTTTTAGAAGACTATGTAAAATATCCAAATCATCCTATAAAAGGAGCATTTAAATATCCAAATCATCCTATAAAAGGAGCATTTTATGGAGTGGAACTAAATAAAGTCAAATATCCAAATCTTTATCTAGTTGAGAAAATAATAAAAATAAAAGGTAATATGGTGTTTGTTAACTGGCTTGGATTTCCATCACAACACAATTCGTGTATAAATAAAACAGATGTATTATAATTTATTTATATGTATATATGTATTTAAAAAATAAAAAAAATTGTTACAAAGCATTGTATATTCTTATTTATTTGAAAACTCCTATTAGTCATAAGAAAATGTTTAACATAATTTTATGTAATATTCATTTTATATGTCTGCTTCATCTGCTTATAATTTATGATTTTCAAATCAGACTTGTATTCTGGATCATGTTTCGTAATTGCTCAAAATCCGTTCTGTCTCAAACTCATGATATTCAAAATAGGAGATTGAGAGTGATCGATTCCTAAAATTGCTATCATACGTACAGCGAACTGTTAATGCTTCATTTTCAAATTCCATTTTAAAATGTCTGTAAAAAACATTTTCGCTTTCAATAATTCCGGCTATTTCAGATTCCTTTCTAATTAAATCTTGCCTAAAAGCCTCTATAGCTTCATCAACTGTAACAGGCACACTTTCATATTCAGGGCTTTCTGTACCCAGGATTCCCCTACATCATTAGCAGCAGTAGTAGTAAGTGTGTTTGTTGTACTATTTGTTAAGATTTTAAATATAAGTTGACCCCCACAGTTTCATTGTTTGGCATTAACTATGAAAACTCCATATTAGCATTACTATTTCTATCAAGATGAAGTGGTATCACACCACCAAAACTCACATTATACAAAGTTGTTATTATTAACAATGATATGAATTGTTTTAATGCATACATTTTGAAATTATTTATTTTTAATTAATTGTAGTGATGAGAACTTCCTTCTAGTTCGGCTTCGCGCTGATGAATGATAATTATTTCGTATCTATTGTGAATTAGATAACCGTAAATATAATTTCATAAGTTTTAGACAACACCGATCAGTTAAGCTTAAAATAACACATAGACATGTATCTGGTCCTGATGTTGTACTATCATAAGCCCATACACAACTTGAAAAGTGATGTCCATGAATCGAATAAATTATCTTCTCCAAAACAAATTTCTTTAATAAAATACAATATTTTTCAAATTTCTCTTTATGTTCATCTAAAATCAAGTCTTCATATTCATTTAAAAACTTATTTGTAATTATTATTTTATGTATAAAATCATTAATTAAATATGGTGATTCACTTTCAAAATCAAACTCAGTAAATGATTTAATATCTTGAATATCTTCATGTGTTGGCATTGTGATTCTTTGTCACCAACATTAATGTTTGTAAAAAAATAACTGAATGTTTGTAAAAAAAATTTTAATAATCATCATCATCATCATTTTCTACATCCCTAGCTGGTATATAAAAATGTCGATCATCTTCATCGCTAAATGGACATTTTGCTAGAAAATGATTATTTGCTTTAATGGACATTGGCCCACTTAAAACATTACCCCTTACCCCAAGGTCCCCACCTATAATATAAATTAATCATAATATAATTTCGGATATATAATTTAAATTTTACCATATAGCTTGACATATACAATACTTTTCTCTATCTTTTATGGTTTCACACCAGAAGGTCACCTCATCGAATGACATATCAATTACAATTGAATAAAATAAAAGCAATAAATTAGTTTTATAGAAAAACAAAACAATATAATTAGAACAGTGATAACTATGTATATATAACTTTTAAAAATAATAATATCAACGTAATGTTGAAGTCTTATCATCAACATGGAATTCCTCACTACGTCACAGCAATTGATTAAAATAAAAGCAAATAAATTAGTTTTATAGAAAAAACAAAACAGTGATAACTATATGTAACTTTTAAAAATAATATTAGCGTAATGTTGAGCTCTTATCATCAACATGGGAATTCCTCACTACATCACAAACAAAACAATAATTTTGTTAATGAAATCCTTATCATCAAACAAAACAATAATTTTTCTTATCAAACAATAATAATAATGACCATGAAATCTAATACTAGGTCATAATAAATTAGACGTAATGTTAACGTCTTATCATCAAAATAGAATTCCTCTCACAAACAAAACAATAATAAACAATAAGAGGAGAATAAAATGAGAAATTAGGGAGAACAAAATGAGTGGAGAATAAAATTAAAAAGTATAAATTAAAAAATAAAATAATTTTTTTATTGACTTTTTTTTTGTGGCAACATAAATCCCTTATCTTTTATAATTGTATCATGGTGTAATTAGAGGAGAACAAAATTAGAGGAGAATAAAATGAAAAATTATATAATTGTATCATGGTAAATTAGAGGAGAACAAAAGTAGCGGAGAATAAAATGTAGAATTTTAAAAATAATATAAATTTTTTTCATTGTATATTTTTTTTTGCAAACATATAATAATATGGTGAAGATAAGGACAAGTCCAAAGCTTCACCATTTTTAATTGTGTTTCTTATTAATCTAATGCAGTTTTCATACTGCCGTTTTATAACCGGATCAGTAGGTTCTTCTTCTTCTGCTGCTTCATCATCAGCATCATTATCGGACTCAGCATCATCATCTGAATCATTATCTGAATAATTATCCGTATTATGTTCATGCGCTGAATATAATACGTATTTATTGTTTGTTGCATCATCATCATCATCATCATGGATGATAATGATATCTTCTTCATCATCATCATCAGCATCGATGATAATGATATCTTCAGCTTCTGTATTGAAGACTATAGTTTCATCATCTGAATCTGTTAGCATAGTTTCATCATCTGATGAATCTATAGTCATTGCATAATCTTCTGTGATGTTCATCTTGAATTGATTTTCGTAAACAGAAATTTTACTATTTATATGATTTTTTCATGGTCAAAATCTATTACTAGGTCATCAGGTTGAATTCTTTCATAATTTCTTATCATAACATTATTTTTTAAAATTTCTTATCATGGTTCGGGGTTAAAACAAAAAACGTATCTTTATATAATTTTAAAACATATATTAGCACTAGATTAAACTAACTAGAGATTTTACTTAAAACTATATTACTAGGTCATCAGGTTGAATTCTTTCATAATTTCTTATCATAACATTATTTTTTTAAATTTCTTATCATGGTTCGGGGTTAAAATAAAAAACGTATCTTTATATAATTTTAAAACATTTATTAGCACTAGATTAAACTAAGTAGAGATTTTACTTAAAACTAATTTATATGATCTGCCCAACTCCCCAGCATTTGTTATATAATAACCACCAGTGTTCATCTCTGTTAGCATTTCTTCAGATAGCATATCATTATACCTTTTGGGGAGGTATATTATTTCATCAGGAAGCTCTGCAACTAATACAGCACCAAACTTTGTAGTGATTTGCTTAATATTAATGATTTGGTATTGTACACCAGGTAACATATCCTTACAAGCGCGATTGTTTTTATAATCCAGCTTGTTGAATGCTTCCAAAAGCTGTGTTGCTTTTTCATCTAGGTTTACTACCACTTGCACTTGTCCATTGATTTTTGATGGTTCAAAGTATTCCTACATAAAAAATAATTATTAATATTTCAATTTTGTGAAAAATCTATACTACTTACAGAGTAATACATTTTTAATAAATTTGATTACTTCTCTTCGGATTAAAAATTACTTATAATAAATATCCAAAAAATACCTTGGTATTTATACAATTTTTATTGGTAGAAAAACTAATCATTTTCCATATTTTTCCCCCCTGTTGACTTATGTACATTCTAAGATTTGAACATCCTCCTGACAACAATATTTAATTCAACATTTTATGTAATTTTTGTTTTCAAAACAAAAGAAATTTTGCTCCTGTTAACAAACTCCAAAAAAAGGTACAGAGATAATCATTTCATCTTTTTTTCCACTCATGTTGACCTATGTACATTCTAAGATTTTGAACATCCTCCTAACAACAATATTTATTTCAACATTTTATGTAATTTTTGTTTTCAAAACAAAAGAAATTTTGCTCCTGTTAACAAACTCCAAAAAAAGGTACAGAGATAATCATTTCATCTTTTTTTCCACTCATGTTGACCTATGTACATTCTAAGATTTTGAACATCCTCCTAACAACAATATTTATTTCAACATTTTATGTAATTTTTATTTTCAAACCATAAGAAATTTTGCTCCTGATAACAAAAACTCCAAAAAAGATAAAGAGTTCTTATTTTGAATTATTATTCTATGAACGTTTGTTGACCTATGTACATCCTGAGATTTTTAGCACTTTTTTTAGTCATGATAACAAACTAAGAAATTATCAAGCAAAGGAATTCCTTATGTTATTTACTACCGCAACAATAAACTATATCTTCACCATCACAGTAAACCACCATCACAGTAAACAAACCAAAAATAAAATTAACCTACTCACGCACACTCAACTACAACTTTTCAGTAAACGAACCAAAAATAAAATTAATCTACTCACGCACACTCAACTACAACTTTTCTCCTCACACACTCTCAACCACAACTTTTCTCCTCACTCAATTAACCCACTGACACACTCAAATACTTGCAAAAACCCCAACAGCCAATCACACACATTTAGCACATTTCGCAAACATTATACTCCAACAACCAATCACAAACATTTAGCACATTCCATTAGCACATTTCACAAACCGTATCTCTCACAAATTCATACTAATACATAAAAATACTCTCAAAATACACACACCAACACACAAATCCTCTCGAAATACACACACCATCACACAAATCCTCTCAAAATACACACACCAGCACACAAATCCTCTCAAAATTCACACCCACCAACACTCCCATTTAGCACATTTTATTAGCACGTTCCGCAAATTTAGGGGTTTGTCTGTCGCACATAGCAAATTGAGGGGCATGTAAAAACAACCGGGGGAACCCGCACAGCTCCTCTACTATACTCAATAAAATTCTTAAGTGAAATTCAATAAAATTCAATAATTTATTTGAAATT